>CAJNIZ010024002.1:1518-96493 GCA_905231905.1 Symbiodinium pilosum | reverse complement strand
GACCCTAAAGGTCCTACATACATAGGGTTTATATGGGACTTATATAGGGTTTGTATGGGGCTGTATACCGAGAAAATAGGGTTCACACAGGGATATAACTATAGGGATGGTACCCCATCAAATGGAAAATAGAATTGACAAAGAGAGTGGAAAACAAAATGGAAGCTGTTTGCGTTTTTTTCATACTGAATGCAAAGTTCGGTTATATAGTATAGGCATCTTATGGGGTATACGGAGATCATAGGGAGGGTTAAGTCACGATAATGGTACATGAAATGTAAAGGCAGACGGGAAATGAAGTGGACACACGGAGCTTTTAGGACATATGGGGAATATGGCCGCGCAAGGAAAAGAAAAGGGATTGGGATTTGGGGCTTAAGGATATGACCTCCAAAACACCATGGTAAGAGGAATGGAAGCCGCAAGTATCTGGGAGTATATTAGGGATTGCATGGCTTAAATTATAGGGCCGAAGGTTTCGCGCTTACCGGGTTTTTCAGTTTTGGGTCCGGTTGGGCAGCAAAGCCTGCGCAGTTACAATTTGGAGTTTAGGGTTTGTGGCGTTTGTGGAGATCTTTACGAACCCCAATGTAACGTACTACCTATTACTACCGCTTCCGACTATACGGAGCTGGCGTTGAAGATTCGCCCTACGCTTGTTTTAATTCTTCGTGGGACGAAGTTGCTGGAGATGCGCAGCCACGCTACGCCTACATTGGCTGTCGATGGCCTCTCGCCTGATCCGCCGACGAGCGCGGGTCCGCGCGCACCACCCGCTCACGCAGGCCGAAATGCCTGATGGCTTCAGGGGCTTTGAAAACATCGCTACCAGCCGCCATTGGATGTCAGGTTCACGGGTTCAGGGGCGGAGGCTTCTTATTCTATGTACAGAACTGCCATGGCTTAAGAGCTTTAAGCCAGATTTGATTCTTTGAGGGTTTTCAAATGTTCTTTCACCCAGTTCTCAGGACTTCGCCCCCGTTCGCAAGGGTCTTCGCGAGCTCAAGTCGGGGCCGCGGATCGCAGAAGTACGGCAGTAGACGCCCCCAAACGACGGCGGAACCAGAAAAAGGGGGGGCATAGTAAGACTGTTCTTTCTTCATAAAGGTGCTATATGAGGTTGTATGTTATCGTTTGGGGAGGGTATTTGCCATGTGATTTCCAAGTTCTTGTCGAGAGTGTGGAGTCTGAGTGTTCGAACACGTGCCGGAGTTTGAGTCTAGTCAAATACAGATTGAAATCAACAACATGTTGGGCTAGGTAGGCCGTGAATGTGGGCCTGTGCCGGTGCAAGGTAGTGTACCACAGGAGCCTGAAGCTACCAACATTATTCCCATGTAATCCTTATCTAACCAAGTACCATGCAGCCCAAACAAGGTTATTCAAATGGTCTTGGCCACTACGGGACACCAGATTTAGAGGATATCTACGGGTTTAAAAAAGTTTTGTATGCTCAGAGCCTGCCAGAGTAATGGGTGGACTTTCTTGGCTTCAGGGCGTCGGAGAGTTCGCGGGTAGTTAGGGTTGGCTTATTTAGGGTTTACGGTTTCGGGCTTGTGTTTCAGTATTTATCACGGGAGTTCAGGTTTAGGGTTTAGGGTTTAGGGCTTGGCATGTAGGGGTTATTTACTCATAGGACTAAAGATCCCTGGCTGACCTCGGAAGCAACAAGGAACCTGAACACTGTGCCCCCAAATTCCTACTTGAATACGAAGAAAAGTAGAGATTAAATCGATAATCTGAAGCACAAGCCTTGGGCCTTGATCCCATCTCATATGCACATACTTCCAGTTCGAATCTCATGCTTTCCTGGAACGGATGCTGCGGGTAAACGTATTGAGAGGCAGCTGTGCCCGGATGCTGTGTTATGTACAGCTGTTTAAAGATACTTCCAACTCTAATCGACTCTGTGTGTGGAGGGAACAAGTTTCAGTACCATAAGGTTTAGGGCTGAGAACTTTGGGCAGCGCTAGGCCCCTGCATTGCAGGTCCCAGTTTTCATTTCATGCTCCATGTTTTTCCATCTGAGTCTCCATCATGGGTAATTACCTGCTTCATTTCATCCTTATTTACTATGAACCCTAACACCTACGTGAAGCAAGGTCAGTATGATTATGGTGTTTGGTGACGACAGAGTAGGTTCTTTAGAGACATTGGTGAGTGTTATATATATATATACACAGTCAGATACAATGCTGTCCAGTTTGGGGAACCACAAATCAGAATCTGCCATTTGACTTGTGCAAAACTTCTAATAAGCCCAGCATCCTGGAGCGACGTGGAACTCATACAAGGTCCTGTTTTTTTGAACAGTAGTGCATAATGGGCAGCGTTTATTCCATGCCCTGGCAGAGAGTAGGCACAGTAGAACCACAAAGGTGACTCCGCACAGGGCATGGACTTGAGCCCAAGAGAGTCAATGTAGACCGCTAATCAATAAACTCCCTCCCCTTAATGGGGATGATCATAGGGATCCTAATACAAAGGTCCTTGAAAGGAGGGGATTTATTGATCAGGGGTCTACATTATGTTTAAGGTCATATCCCCTAAGAGCTCATTCCCTGCCTCAGATAGGGTCTCCTTTCTGCTATAAGAATGGTAGCAATGTAATGGTAACAGCTTCTTCACACTTCACGGACCTCTTGCGCATCGAAAGTCAGTGAATCCAATTATATACGCGTAGAGTCTGGCAACGAATTGCCCATCAAATCTCCGCATTGCGGGCAGTCTGCTATTGGACTGGTGATCTCATCAAACACTGCTACGTGCCTCACGGACACGGTGGCCTAAGAGTGGCTACCCTCAACAATGAGGACCACCTCAAAAGGCACCCCGACCCCATACATGATCGAGTGTGACCTGAGCGCTACCCCCCTTCCCAGCAACTGGACAGTTTGACTGTCGCTGTCGTCGCCAATCACCTAAGCTAAACCCCTCATGACTCCACTGCGCGGCGGGGATCCGAAGGTTGGTCCTGCCCCTAGTGCCTCCAGACAAAAGTGGATGAAACCTAGCGTCTGATGAAGAGGACTGTGAGGTTGTAGTGCGAATACTAGGACATATTTGCCGCCTTTCTTGGCTTTGAACCAGGAGCATTCCTGAATCTCGGGCTGCATGAGAGCTGGGGTCGGATATTCCTTGATGAGTGCTTTCAAGATCTCCTGCTGCGCCGCTATGCTGGGCATCTTGGCGAGCTCCAAGTTGCGGTTGCGCCTGATGAGTTCTGTCTGTTCGGCCGCTCCGGCCTTCGACAGGTCGCACTCGGATCCCGCCAATGTTGTCCGCCTGTGCCCATCTGGATGCGCCTTGCCCTTGCCCGGATGACGACAGTCGTAGGTCTGATGAGCTGCTTGCATGGCAGGGACCAACACACTCTCTGACTCCTGCAGGAACCACGCCCGTGCACGAACCTCGAGATTGCGGAGGCGAGCGTCGAGGCTCAACATGGCCGAGCTGTGCGGGCCATCCTCCCCCTGCTCCCTGCGGCGGCGGCGCGGGGCTGGCTCCCCGGTCTGAAGCCACATGGCGTTTGGAGCACACTGCTAAGAAATGCCGCTGCGCAGAGCCAACTGTGGCAAAAGAACCGAAACACACCGGACAGTAGGCTGAGGTGATGTGAGCCGTGCTCTCCCTGCGGGCATGGTGAGCCCTTACCCGATGCATGTGTAAAGCTCGCTTCGTCAAAAATTGGGAGGGGCAGTCAGCACATCTGAAGGAATATCCGGCTGTGTCAAACACAAATCCCTCAGGCTCATCAACGAATAAGCTCTGGTCCCCACCATGGAGTCCACTTTGCGTCAGCGACGGCTTCTCTGGTTCCAGAAGGTCGTAGCTCATCCAGGTCATCACGTCATGTATTTGACTTCCTTGTTTGGACATTTTTCGTGGGAGCCCCTACATACCGAGCTGGATGAATGTGGAGTCCCACTTCCTGCTGCCGTGCCTGCCTTGCGTCAGCTACACGGTGATCTTTGCGTAGGACTTCCAGGTTTCACTTGTTTCAGGGGTCACTGGCAATCTCAGCTCCTTGCAGTGCAAAATCAGTTTGCGCATGTGCTCTCCTATCGACGTCCAGACCGCAGTGTTCAACAACCGCATCCTGAGGTCCGCCTTTTTCCGCAAACTATGGCTAGGCACAGATTTGTGTTCACATGACCCCGCCACTGCTCCCCATCCATCGCGGCCAAAGATGCGCCGCATCAGCAGATCGCGAGCGACTTCCAGACGATCCATATCTGTCTGCGTGAGCACGTACGGCTCCAGCCCCGCTAAACCAGCCGAACTAACCACGGCCTTGAAGACAATCCGCTTAATCCGAAAAGGGACCCGACTACTGCTCCACAATCCATGGAAAGCATAAAACCCAGTACGCATGGCGCCGATGGTAACAGCAATGGTAGTAACCACATTACTATCGATCTAGAAATGGTGATCGTGCCTTGCAACTTTTGCCCTCCCACATGGAGATTTCCCAAATTAGTGGTACCATATTGGGGGTCCCCAGTATAATTGAGGATTATAGTATTTTGGGTTCCACATTGGGCCCCCTGATTTAGGCAAACGACCATCCATGTCTGTGTCCTCGTGGAAAAAGCAGGGCGTTGGCTAAGAAGCGCCAGCAACAGCAACGCTCTGAACTTGTGTTTCGAGTTGGTACACGGTTCCATCACAGCAGCAAACAGCAAAGTGCGCTAGGTTCTTTTGAATATCACAAGCATAGTTTTTGTTTTATGAAATCTGCTTGTGCTAGGGAGTCGCCTGGCTATCATTGTAGCCGCATGAACCCAGAGATCTACTAAACCCTGAACCATGTAGCCTGAATTCCAAACCCTCAATCCCAAATATGAGCCCGAGGCAAGGAATCCGAGTTGCCATGCAAGATGGCCAGGCATCAGCCTCGATACATGCACTAGGCACCTGAAACCTCAGTACGGGGATTTTCGCTATTGAAGTGCCTACAAGGCCTTCGAGTTTGCTGGGCGCTACCTGCAGGAATTTCAGGGGGTATGATATTGGCAATGCATGGGCAACATAGGAATGAAGCGAACACACGCCGGTTGCCCCCCCCTCTAGTTCAAGTTTGGGATCACGGTATGAAGCCTTGCATGAAGCTGATCGTCCCATATTTCTCTTGGTTCAGGCAGCAGATCAGAAGCCTGCTCTTTCTTCAGGTCGATAAGTTTTCTAGATAAGTTCATACGTACCTGATGACTCTTTCAGATGTTGGCCTAATCTAAACAGACTTCTGGGCTAGAATGGATTGGCCACAATCTGCATGGGTCTCCTCTGGGCCCAACAAGTCAAGAACCCGCGTGGCTTGGATCTCATATCCCATATACAGTCAGACATGGGGGCATGTCGTAGAATTCCTAGCTTTATGCAGTCAACTGGACCTTGCAGACATCTTGGACATCAGCGCCAAGTGTCTTGTTGGGCCCCTTGACATCCGACAAATATGCGGTTGTGTTGTACCTGCGCCCAGTTGAAAGTTTTCCGGACTTCATGTCCAAGACATGTATGAGAAGATTGTGAAATGTGGTCCTTTCTGCATTCTTGGATACACTAAGTTTTAGAGGCCGTAATACACTGGGAACCCAAAACCTTAATCTTGACAAACCCACCCCCCCATGCCCTTGGAAAATCTACAGGGTCTACAGAAACATGTGGGTGGTTGTCAGAATTATGGTCCTTTTTTCGGTGCCCTAAATATTAGGTGCCGTATTATAATAGGGACCCAAAAGGGGACCATAATTTTGACAACCACCCATGTCTCGGCAGCTGGTGGCAGAGCTGGAGCTTCGCCTTCGTAAACAGTGTAATTGATACAGATACCCTAGGCATCCAAATAGCCCAAAGTAGGCAGTATCATAGACCTTACGGCGCAAAGTAGATGTTGCTCATAGACTTATCATATGCCGAGGGATAGAGAGCTAAGGCAGAGATCCCTAGGAATAGAGAGTTAAGTCAGAGATCCCTCACGTTTTTTCAGAACCACGGTTACACATCTGGTCACACAGACAATCTGATATCCTTTGTTGTGCCTACCCGGGTCCCTTACATGAGAAAGACTGAGGGAGTGGGGTCCGCGTTGCGGTGATTAATTCAGGTCCAATGAACCAAATAGTAGGGCTTTAGGGCCCAAATATTGTAATGTTAATGGTATTTGGTCCCTATTTTATCTGGGTCCTTCGACCCTTCTGGTAATAATCTGGTAATAATTGCTTCATGCCGTTGTCACACCGCAAGCAAAGGACATGCCACGACATTGTTTTGCTTTTAGCAGCTGCACGGTCCCTTGAAGAGAGATAAATCTGAGCATGCTAGATTGCAAAGACTAACCTTGTAGTGTCGGTCACAGTCAAGCATGGATGGCAGGTTCTGAAAATCACGGTTTCTTGCAAGCAGTCTGTACTTCAGACATGTCATCATAGGGGCCCGAACACATATAGTTCAGTGATGCGTGGGGAATTCCATTTTGAACTCAGGAGCCCTCGTTCTACGATCCAGGCCAAGGGCTGTGCTATTGTGCTGCATCTCGTTGCCGCCTCCGTTGTCTGGTCTATTGCTTCTTGATTTGTTTACTGGAGTTCCAAGTGCAGACAATAGAGAGGGGGACAGCATGCACAAGAATCATGGCGTCCGCTAAGCAGCAGCGATTGCTGGCAGGAAAAGCGGTAATGTTTTGGTGACAAGAATAATTAACCCTCCCCCCTAGAACTTGTTTTGCGACTTGGGCTTACGGAAGAGGGGGGGTTGTAATAAGAAATGACGGGGACATGGGTAGGACCAGGAAGTGCAGCTCGTAATACTAGTAGGACAAGAAGTTCGTGAATCCGCTGGGAAAAACAAGTTCAACATGACATGGCAGTCTTGCCCATTCTGGCTGGCTGTGGCCCTCTTGGCATTTCGCAGCCACAGCGATTTACATTAAACAGTCCAGCGCAAGCTGCTCTGCGTACAGTCATGTGGCTAGTGTCCAAGCACCTCATGTGTATCTGGGCGCTGGAAGGTGGAAAGCTTGCCTTGGCTTCGCTGTAGCCGCAGAGACCTAGCTAGACAGCCAGCAAGAATCTGATCATGCACGATTTTCTGATTTCATGGAGTCTCGAGTGCTCCAACCTGGCCGGCCCACTTGGGCTGGCTTGGCCCGAGCTGACGACAACTGGTGCAACAGGAAAACATCAACATTCATCAAACGGAAATTCCTGTGCACGCCATGGCTGTAGGCTATAGCCACGACAGCGCTTGCAGGCCAGCGCTTGCAGGCCAGCACTTGGGTACCTCTCTGCTTTCGCTTCAGATTTTACTGGTAAAGCGCTAGGAGCAGAAAAAAGATAGGCACTATAGAGGAAAGTTACTTAGGTACGAAATAACTTCGGAAATCGGCCGACAACAACTTCTGAAAGTGCTACCCACCGTGCTTCCGCGGAAGGTCGCGGAAGCCTTTGTGGAAGCAGTTTGCTTGCGGAAGCTCTTGGGGAAGCTCTTTGTTCTTTGGACGGATAACGACGAAGACTGGAAATAATTTTCGCGGGAGCGCCGCGGAAGCGTCCGCGGAAGAGCCCGCAGAAGCACAGCGTCGGAAAACCTGCCAGCAGCCTTCGCGGAAGGTCCACGGAAGGTCCGCGGAAGCTCCCGGGCGGAAGCCTCCTTTTTTGCCATTAAATTCACACTTGTTCAACGCGCCCCTTTGTAGCAAGAGGAAAGCATCCTTGCATGTTTCCGTGCAGCCTTGCGGGGTCCCTGTCTTTGCAATGGATGCAGGCAATTCATGAACGCCCTGGCTGCAGAGATGCAAGCCGATGACCAGCGTGCGAGTGGTTGCCTGTTCAGCATCTAGATAAGTTTTGTTGCACAGCGGCAGGCCCCATGTTTCAAGCGTGATGTTTGTGTCAGGTTCTGTTCAAGCGGCTTCCAGTGAAGCAGCAAATCCAGCCGCGACGAGTCTGGTTTTAAAGCGACTGCCGCCAAGATGCTCGGCAATGACGCTGCTTGCAGCGCTGGACGTGATATCACCAAGGCATCTTCAAGCTTTGTAGCATTTTGTAGCCATGCATCCTTAGGTTATGAGCAGGCTGTTGCAAGTGCACGGAGGCCGCCAGGCTGCGTTCGATGCGTTTGACTGCAGGTATAACTACGTGCACCTGCCTCTTGAACAACACAGCAAGAAGAGCATGTCAATGGCTTTCATCAATTTTGATGATCACGAGGCCAAGTGACAGTTGTTCGTTGTCTCTGTGTGTATGCGTGTTCTTGGTGCTTTTGTTTTCAGAACATGGGCGCGTTCCTTGAAGCATGTCAGGCTGCGTGCATGGCCTTCCAACGTTTGTTGTGCCCGAGCGATTTTCCAGATGCATTTGTTCCAAGCACCAAAGTAATCTGGGGTGAAGTCCATGGTTTGGGGCCGAATTTGGCACTTTTTCTGGTACGTTATGGGCTTGCGGCACTGGATCCTCCCTGCGCGCCGCTGGTCTTCATCAACCAACAATGCGTCCCTCAAACAAAGACAATCTTGCGGTTGCTCGATTGCAATTTGGCACGGACTTTCTAGACCGGGGTTGTCGGTCAGGCTTGTAGCCGCTAGTTACTAGTTGGATGTCGAGCTTAAGGGAAGCCAGCGCGTGGCGCATGAGCAGTTCGGCCGAGCACGGTCTTTGCAGAGGGACAGAAGACAAGGCAAACTTTTTAGCAGGATGAGTGTGGGACATGGGCGACCGAGAAATCAGCCTGTTGCAGTTTTATGTTTCCATCGCTTGCGATCTCTCGCCGTTGCGTAGCCAAACCATGTGCAACGTCTGGTCCTTCTCGCCTTGTGGCAGAAGCTCCTCTAAGGCAGTATGTCACTGCAGAGATGCTCACCGCGGCGAAGGCATGTGCGTGCCCAAGTAGCATCCTTCTTCAATCGCTGAGGCCCAATCAAACGGGCTCTTTTTCTCAAAGTCATGCGCTGCGACTTCTGCATGCAACGTCAACT
Organism: Symbiodinium pilosum; assembly: GCA_905231905.1. NCBI lineage: Eukaryota > Dinophyceae > Suessiales > Symbiodiniaceae > Symbiodinium > Symbiodinium pilosum. The sequence goes on along the minus strand of CAJNIZ010024002.1, from coordinate 87,519 downwards.
CAAAGATCATCAGGGCATACCGTGCAGATCTCCAAATGTGAGGAGCAAAGCTTTGATCTCACACTGCTTCAAGTAAGCTTTTCAATTCTCGCGAGCGGCGTGATTTCATACCGGGAATTGTACTAGTACCATGTTATTGGAGAGCTTTCTACTCGGATATGGATGCAGAGCAGACCTGGACTGACAAAGAAGACAATCCATTTCAATTCCCTCATCTCACGTTTTCCTCCTCATGTAGACTAATTGAAATCTTTTGGACATCCTTTAGACTGAAGATCATGTGTTCGGCTTGGCGCGGCCTCTTTCTGCAATGGTGGAGGCATTTCTTCAGACGAGCGCTCCGATGGAGCTGGGCTCTGTTAGCCCTTCAACGCGAGGCGGGTGATTCGGAACTCGCTTCACTGACATTGCTCGATTGTTCATTGGCCCTGTGCACTAAGCCAGTATGGGGGCGTTCCCAAAAATAGGGGTACCTTGTTGGGAGTCCCTATATAATCAGGTTTCTATATTTGGGGGGTCTATCTTGGGTCCCCCTATTTAGGGAAATTACCATATAGGCCCAAGATCCGGCTATATCGGGCTGGATCGGGCGCAAGGTGAGATACAAGTCTCGACAGGGAGTTCCAGGTGGAAGACGCCACGAGCCATGAGTAAGCTGCTGGCAATTTTGAAGACATTGTAGTACGCTTTTGGTATGCAATGCATGTTCAAAGTGCAGGCAGGGATCTTTCAAGCCTGAAGTATCGGACCTAATGTTACCCTGACAACAGACCCCCACAAGGCTTGTTGCGCATTCTTGGGCTAACGCAATAATGAACCAGGGTGTGTGGGTAGGACTAAGTAGTGCGGGCCGTAGCACTACGTAGTAGTACAAGTAGAAGCAAATCTACTAAGATCGGGATATTCTCGGGCGCGGAGTTTGATACTGTCACCCCCTTGCTATTGCCGGTGGAACTTGTTTGTAGGTTTTCGGGCTCCCAACTTGTGAGAAAGCCAAAGTAGTTTGCTCAACTCCCCTTATCTATATAACACCAACTGAATTCTAACAAAAATCGATTAATTAAGATGTAATTTCAAACCAATTAAAACCCAATCCAATTCAATTGAAATCTGACATCTAGTTAAACTCTGACGAATATTTGTTCAAAATCAATGAAAACCTCTTTGAAAACTGAACACATTTTCAAAGTCGAATTAACGTCTCTCCAAAGACATTTGAACTTCGAATAAAATGCATCGAAAGGCTAAGGAACCAAGTTAAATGTATTTGGAATCAATTGAGAACCTTATTAATTGCCATCAGTTGAGATCGAATTCAAGTCAACAACTCCAGTCACAACCAATCTAGAACGCAATGAGAACCAAGTAACATCTAATTGGTTCTATTAAAAAGAAAATCACGCGAAATCCGATTAACATCAAGTGAAAATCTAATCAATACAGATACAGATCTAATGAAGACCAGTGCAAATCCAAGTAGAATCGATTGACAACCTAATCAGCACAATTGAAATATTAAGTCCAAAATCCTTTTTCAACCAATAAAGACAGCTTGAATTCCAATTAGAACCTCTTCAAAGTCATAGCACAACCAATTGGAATCCGATAAAATCAAGTGAAACCTAATCAACACACATGCCAATCTAGTTCAACGCGTTCAAATCAATTTATAACAGTTGACAACTTAATTAACACCATGGGAAATCTTATTCGAATCAAACTCGAGATCTGATTCGAATCACTTCAAAATCAAGTTAAGAAACATGTTTTAGTATTCCAGACCCCCCAGAACAAATCATTCAAGCGGCTTCAGGCCTTTGCTGGACTACCGACACAAAAGTTGATGGGTCGTACGTTTTCGTATGATCCCGAGTAAACGGTTTATATGGAGCTGGCGTCTCTTGGTTTCTGAACTTGGGCATCTCAGATATCTGGCCTTATAGGTAAGGCTCTGGTGCTAAAGCTCTGGAATTCACATCCATTAAGGCCTGAGGCCCAAAGCCTTTTCGCTTAAAATGTATCCTGGTCAAAGAGAAGAAGCTCACAACGCACTGGCAAGCTGTTTCTATTATGCTTCTCTCAGCTAAAACAAACCAAAAATCAATCAATCGACTTTGCTGTTAAGCCCGAAAACAAGGGTTTCGAACCCCTCAAACGATACCAGGTCATCAATAATTTCAGCACCAAAAAAAAGGAAACAGGGTCTCTTCTGTGAAGGGGGTCCAACATACATCTCCGGAAACGCATACCAAGTAGCATCAGCTCTTGGGATCTCGTGTGTATCGGGGCGGTCGAGCGGTCGATTGCAGATGGCCTTCGGACCCACTGCAAGAGCCAGCAGCGGCCTGCTTGGTGGCCGATCTTTAAAGTGGAAACTGAATGGAAACAGCACCTGGGCTACGCTGCAGCTGTGTTTTAGTAGGTAACATGTGCTGAGGCTTATCCGAGATGAATGCAGAGCTTTCCGAGATGCCAAGCTACCGAGAGAGTGGGCTCGTCGTGTATTCGCTCTGACAACTCCACAGGCGGCTCGGCGAAACCGTCACCTCGGTACTTTTTTTCTTTTTTCAGCCATAGTAAGGTTGGCTGACCGGCCACCGTCAATGCAACATCATACCTATCAGGCCATGCCTTCTGTAGCTTTTGTTGCAGTCAAGGCCAATGCTGGGATGCTTCTTGATCTTTCCCGAAAACACCGCGAAGGGTTCCTCGTCCAAAAACGGTTGCCTTGCACAGACCACAGCACCTAAACCGCTCACATGCACCACAGCATCTACACGGCGCACATACACCCACCACGGCACATACCTACAGTGCTCACACCACATCACAGCACCTGCACCGCTCACATACACCACATACCTACTAAGGTTCACCTACACCACACCACAGCACCTACACCGCTCACATACACCACGTACACCCTTCTATTCTATTTTCTCTTTTTTCTTAGCCTGTGGTCAGGTTTGGTGGGGGTAGGCGGGATGTACCTCTCGGCAGGTTTCGTTCGTGACGGAGCGCTCTGCACTCTCACTGTGGCGCCGTGCGAATTTCAACTTCGCCGGCGAACCCTCTGCGGAGTCAGATCGTGCGTGCGCGTCGAAACGCTCTCGCTGTGGCACCGTGCAAATTTTCAACTTCGCAGGCGAACCCTGTGCGGAGATCATGCGTGTCGAAACGCTCTGGCTGTGGCACCGTGCAAATTTTCAACGAGGATTGCGAACCTTCTCTCTGTTTTCAGCAGGTGCCCGCGCTGGCACGTGGAGCGTATTGCGGAATCATGCATTTCGGAATCGACGACCTTCTCGCTGTTTTTGGCGCATGGTAGTGCGAGGAGCATCCTCCCAATTCTGTTTGCAATCGACGACCGTCTCGCGAACGCTGGCGCATGGAGCGTCCAGAGAATTTTGCTTGGAATCGACAACCGTCTCGCTGTTTTCGGCGGGTGGCAGCGCTGGCGCGTAGATCATCCTGAGAAATCTTGGATTCTTGGTTTTTCATAAGTAGCTAGCTGTGTTATGTAGATTTGTTAACTAGCTATAATTATGCAACAACGAGTTAAAATTATGCAGTAACTAATCATAGGGGGTCCCTTTAAAAGTGTTATAAGGGAGGGGGGGTACCTTAAAGCATATGCTTTTCAACTTCTTTTCCTTAAAAAGGGGGGGGGGGGGCACCCGCCTCAAGTAAATTTCACCTAAGGCCTCACCAGGGCGGGGAAGCCCCCCTTAAGTAAATTTTAGCCAAGGTCGGGACGCCAGTTGAACCATGATCCGCCTTGGACAGAGTAATAATGGTAACAATGGTAATAGCAGCAGTAATAGTAGTAGCAGAATTCATCTGATGATTAGTAGTAGGAGTAGTAGTAGAAGTAGTAGTCGGGAAGTAAGTTATAGTAGCAACAGTTGTAGTGGTAGTCATGGTACTAAGTATTAGTAATAGGCAACATATGTAGTGCATGTAGTAATAGTAGTAATATTAGGAAGAATGGTAATATTAGGAATAGTGGCAACAGTAGGTATCTGTAGAGGTGTAGTCGTAATAGTATTATTGGCAATTCATACTATATATGGTAATAGTATTAATCGCTACTGACAATACGCTAGCAGCACCAGCACTGGTAGTGACACTAGTAATAGTAGTCATAGTGGTGATAATATGAATAGCGCTAAAAATGGTAATAATCCCACGACCAATGCGCGGACCCGGGTTGGGCCCGTTAGGAAGAACAACCTCTGTGCCTCAGTGACTGATGTTATGTGTGTTTTTGGGTTTAGGGTTAGGGCTTCGTGTTGAAGGTTTATGGGGTTCCATAAACTGTAGGTTCCGCATAGCCCAAAATGACGCAGACCCGGGTTGGGGCTTTCGTGGCGGCTCTTTTTTAAAGTACGCCCAACAGCCTTTCCCGCACAAAATTTGCTTCCAAACAGCCTGAATGGTCCCAAGTACTCACAATACTGAAATCCCGTCCAGAACCTGGGACCATTCATGGGAAACCCTTCCATGTTTCTGCATTTTTTCCGTACTAGTGTTGACAGCTTCTGGGGTTCCAGAACCGTATAATGTATACACCTACTCTGGGGCCATGGGCTTGGAGTCTAAACCCCACACGCTGTATAGTGTATACACCGACTCTAGGGCCATGGGCTTGGAGTCTAAACCCTACACAACGTGGCCATGGGCTTGGATTCTAAACCCTACACGCTGTATAGTGTATACACCTACTTTAGGGCCATCTCGGTGTCCGCTGTTTCTTGCAACGTGTTCATACAGGTGAAATGTCCTAGGGGGGAGCCTGTACTGTGTTAGGGGTTGCCAGGATGGCAAAGGAATCAAGTTATTTTCTTCCGGAACCAGCCGTAAAAGTACTTGGGGGTGTCCGCGCCCCCCCCCCCCTAAGGAACACCTATAACTAATCGCTTCCCCCTAATATTAAACGACGTCCCCCCCCCTAATATTAAATATTCCGGACCGCGAGAAATTATTCAATATTAGGGTGGATATTTATTGATGGGATTGGATGGGGCTACGTTTAAACTCCGTTTAAATTCCATGGAAAATGAAAAATTAATTTAGTGAAATTGAAATAAGTAATTACATCTTTCGTGAAATGGAATTAAAATACTTTTGAAATCAGTTGAAATCAAAATTTCCTTTTAAAACCGAATGAAATTGAATTAAAATCCCGTTAGAATCAATTGAAATTATTTAATGAACATTCCTTTTAAAGGCAATTGAAATTTGATTGAATTTCCTTTTAAAGTCAATTGAAATCGAATTAAAACTCCTCTTGAAACCGAATGAAATCGAATTAAAATCCCGTTAGAACCTATTGAAATCTAGGTAAAATTCCTTTTACAATCAATTGAAATTTAATGAAAATTCTTTTAAAATCAATTGAAGTTTGACTAAAACACCTTTCAAAATCAATTGAATTTTGATTAAAAATCCTTTCAAAATCAATTGAAATTTGATTAAAATTCCTTTGAAAAATAAATCTAATTAACATTCCTTTTAAAATCAATTGAAATCGATTTTGAAAAACATTTAAAATCAATTGACATCGAATGAAACTCCACTGAGATTTAAGTAAATACGGCAAAAATTGTAATGAAATCAATTAAAATCGCTTCAGTTCTGATATCTAAAAGCCTTTATTAAAACCATATGCAAAACAATCAAAACCTAAGAGATGAAGAGGATCCCTAATTCCTTTGTATTTCTTCTTATGCCCCCTAATGACCTCAGAACCCCCTCTAATTCATTATTAGGTGGCCCTTTTAAAAGTAGTCTTCCCCTTTTAAAAGTTGGATTTTTTGGCCTCTGATCTTATTATTTAACATTAGGGTGGACTTAATATTAGGGGGAAGGCACTAGTTGTAACAGCTGATAACTGTAATTGTTATGCTAGGTTAGTAACTTTAATGACTTTATGGTTGACTTTGTTAATTAACACAACATAACTACTTATAACTTTTCGGTAGAGTTATGAGTAGTTAGGAGCTCATGCAAATTAGAGTATTGTGTGTATGAATATACAGCATGGAAATGAGAAGATTGGGAACGCATTCAGTACGACATTTGCATTTGTATAGAAAAGAATCACAAGTTTGAAAAATCCAAGCCAGATTTGGCTGTAACAAATTTGCATTTTCCTGCGTATCTCTCCATGCTTCAAAGGCAGAGGCACAGAAGCTATTTCAGCATCATATTTGAGCATAAACCCAAGCATGCATGAACTTCATTTAGATCCCATGGTTGGTAATCATGAAACTGGGCTCACAGCAAAATGTAGGCCCAGTTGCCACAATTTGTTCGCACCATGGCCAAAACCAGCAGCAGGGTGGAGATTGGATACCAAGATGAGAAGCCAGTTCTCATTCCAAGGGAATACATCATGCTGTCCATGGACAAGCGAGGATCAAATTGAGGCCCACCAGCCAGCCCCTCATCCAGCTGCTCAGGCACCAACATTGCCAAGAACAGCAGTTTGTCTGGATGCAAGGAGCTCCAGAACATCATCGCAGCCAGGAAACAAGCAATATGAGCAAGAGCACGCTGCTGCAGAAGACCAGGAAGGCCAAGAGTCACTGTTTGGTGAGCCACCCCAGAAGGTTGCCAGAAAAAAAGTCAGTTCCCAAGAGCCAGAGGAGGTCATCATCGAAGTCAAAGGCCAAGCCATCAAGTGCCTCATGGCAGACAAGAGGCTCAGGGCCGCAGATCTGATCATAGAGTTGGATTGCAACTAGAGCCATATCAAGGACATCAAGGCTGGAGCCATTGAGCAATCCCTCCACCAGTCCAAGAGGGCGTACAAGTAGCCACTTGCTCCATGGCTTCTATATATACAATGCACGGAGGGCAAAAAGTCAGAGCAGCTACCATGTCCTATGCATGTTTGATCCCTTGGGCCACTTGCAGCAAGGCTTGCATTGTCTTCTCTTAGCCATGCGAAATCAGCACTGCATGCCTTGCCATTGCAGCCCCATGCGCGTGACGCAGTGCAGCTTGCATGCTATGTAGGTTTGATATTTTACAACATGCGCATGCGTGGCGCGCAGACACATTCCACCTACACAGCTTCATTTGTCCATCCATTGGGGTTTATATATATATATAGGGTTATACGGGGGGGGGGGTTAGGTAGGCATTGAAAGCATAGCAGTGCCAAGCAATGTGGTTGATCAGGTCACCAGCATGATGGGTGGCCAACTGCCAAGTCCTGCAAGTTTGGCAGGACCAGGGCCTCCACCAGAACCAGAAGCAGATGGTGGTCCCTCCTTGCGCATCCCCAGAACAGGGGTGCCACCATGACCAGCCGCCATGACGCATGGACAAAAGGGCCATCTGTGTCCACAGACCGACAGCAGAGGCGGAGCCAGACCCAGAAGAACCAGCGATTGGTCCAGGAAGGCAGCAACTGCTTGGCACCAGTTTGCAGGTCAAGGAAGTGACTTGTGTAAAGCATATATAGCTTAGTATTGTACATATGTATATATATGTAGATAGCTGGAATTATGGTTGGGTTTGTGAGATTTTTTCATTGCCATGCTTTCATTTTGGGCCAAGGCTATTGGTCATTGGGTTGCAGCCACACAATCCCATTCATGAGGGCACTCAGCCATGGATGCAAGGACAGATCCCACACATTCCCAAGAGTGACCCCATCTGGGAAGCCATCCAGGATGGTTGGTGGTGGCGTGTCATTTCCATCCAGGTGGAAGATGCCATGCCACAATTCATCCAGATGGCATTGAGTGCCAGTAACAGCATCCACAAGGCCATCAATGAGCAGGAGTTGCTTGCCAACTGGCATCCTTACCAGCAGAACCACCATTTGAAAGCAGTGCTGGCCATCTGCCCAGTGCAGGGAGAGCTTGCCAGCAGTTGGGCATTACCTTTCCGGATATTGGGTTGGCCAAGGCAGACCATGGATTGAGAGAAAAACAAATGCACCTTTTCATGGCCAAATATGTAGCCCATGCCAGCGCCTGTGTGTTCTTGCGAGTTGCAGAGCCATTGCGCTACACAAGAGTCTGTGAGTAGAAAAGCCCGTGGGCTATGCCAGACGAGACCCAGCTGCTTGCGTGCGCAGTGCTTTACGTATGCCAGAATTGATATCATGCGTGCAAGTTACCATGCTCAGGCAAATTGCCGAGTGCTTGGCAGTCGTTGCAGCAATATCATTCATCAGCAAATATCCATGCGTTGACTTCAGAAAAAAAAAAGAGCCGCAATACAGAAGGCAGCCATAGAAACCACAACCAACACACCATAATGCAGGAAAGTTCAGATTCTGAACTTAACTTCTGACTTTGAGAAGTTAGGTTCAGAATCTGAACTTAACCCCTCCCCCAAGTCAGATGTTAAGTTCAGAATCTGAACCTAATTTGGCAAAGTCAGCAGCAGCGCCAGCTGCAAAAGAGTTCTTGTAGCCAACACCCAAGTACACCCAAGTACACCCAGGTACACCCAAGTACACCCAAGCCACCCCTGCTGGCGACAAGGTGCTCCAGTTGGTGAGCAAGCAGCAGGGTGGTGCACCGTCAGCCAAGCACCAGCGCGAGCTGAGCTGTGCCTCCCCGCGCACAGCGCAGCACAGCACCCATAAGCCCAAGACAACAGGCAAGCAGCCAATCCCACCACCCGTCAGCAGCCAACGAAACCACCCACAGCCCAGCAGCAGCCCATGGCACTGCCCAGCAGCCCAATAACCCACCAACAGCCCATGATGCCGCCCAAACCGGTTCCAGCGCCCTCCACAACCCAAGCGTCCAATGCGCCAGCAGAGCCAACTCCGCAGTCCACATTCGCATGCTGTGGGCTGCAGATTGCGTGCAGCGCTGGGCCCAAGAGTGTTGGGAGCCAGACACAGGGACAACCAACCAGGAGGTCAGCTGCTGCACTCACACCACACTCCACCCATGCAATGGTGGAAGATTTCCACAGCGTTTTCCACGCACAGAGCAAGCCAAACAGCCATGGTGATGGGCGTACAAGGCACCCCAGCAATCCCCAAGAATTGGGCTAGAAATAGTTGTCCAAAGCATATCCAGCAGAGCCACCACTTTGCCAAGAAGTTGCTTTGGCGCCATGGATGAAGAGGGTGCATGGATGCAGGGTTTTTAGGTTATGTAGATCCTTTTTTTTCTAAGTGCGTCAGTTTCACACACATGCATGTTTTCGGCGCGTGACTCGTTTTGAACAATTTCTGCAGGTGCCAGTGAGGGACGGCCACCACTTGCTCGAGCAGAAGCAGAAGCGAAATTCAGGGAGCCATGATTTCAATCAAGAGATGCTCCAGAAATTATTGGCCAAGCGCAGGCAGAAAGACAGCCCAGAACAGAGCCTTCATCTTCTATCAATGACACGCTGCTGCCATTTCTGCAAGCAAGTGCATTGGTTCAAGAATCCCTTCCCCACAGGGCTCACATGGCCAAGACAGCAGAGACCTCTCAAGCAGAGACCACTCAGGCGACGGATGCCATGTGGCAGATGCTGCCAAGGAAGTGGAGCTAGAGACCACGCCCCAGGAGCACATGACATGTATCTCTGTTTTAGTTGTTGTGCTTCTCCTGCTGGCATTCTCATTCAGGACCGGCAGCCCAAGAAGACATTGGAGCAGTATGAACAGGAGGCATTCCAGAACTTGAGCAAGATAATCAGCTGCCCAGCCTGCAGCCAAGAAGAGGCCAGCAGCTGTTTAGCCAAAGGCCAAGACCACAGGACGTCATGACAAGCCTGTGCCCAAGGGCAAGCCAGTGAAGAAAGGGCCATGCCCAGAAAGCCAATTCCAATTAGAACACCAGCAGTTGCGGCGCGCGAGGCCCATGCATTATGGGAAGCAGCCGCGCAGCTGCATGGAAGCACCTGTGCCATGGGCATGACTTGCAGTTGAGAAATTGGCAGAATTTCCAGATGCATTACCGGCATGTGTTTTTGCTACAGCCTTTGGGTCACGCGTGTCTTGCAAGCTGAGCCAAGTGCAGGCTTCGCGTTGCTGACGATTCACTTGCCCACGTTGCGTGCCAAACAGGTCAAAGGAGCATCCAACATGCTATGATGATGGGCGTGCATTTTTTCAGAAGCATTCGCGTGTCTTTTGAAAGTATGTTGGAGAAGTTTTCAGTGCATGACCATCGATATGTATGTACACAAGAATCAAGATGTCCAAGAAAGCCATGGGCAGTGATGGTACCAGGCCCTACAAGAAGGCCCAGTTGGACAAGTTGCTGCAACTCAAGGTCAAACTGCTCAGCCACGGCCAAGGTGCTTTGCAAGCTTTCATCGAACAGGCCAAGAAGGATGGTCTCCCAGAACTGTCTTCTGCCAACCGCAAAAGAGAAGCCAGAGGGCAATTGCTTCAGCAATGCCATGGTGGCCAGAAAAGACAGATGGCTCCACAGTGTTTAGTTACTTGCCAACTTCTTGGCCAACCTCAGCAGTTTGTGCCGTTTGGGAGGCAGCTTCACCCAGCTCATCCGGCAGAAACATGCCACCAATCCTTTAAGCCCAACTTCGCCATGACAGTTGTCATATTGTGACGAGATCGTGCCAGGAAAGGGCTGAGGTGAAGGTTTGGGCAGTCTCTGCCGCTTTTCTCAACTTCCATGCAGAGCTCCACTGCCAGGATCTGTGGCTCACTGCAGCATTGGAGAGATCCACATCCATTTCCACCGTGGAAGGTGGCATTGCCCAAGTCACGGAAGCTGCTGGAGGCCATCTTTTGTGCGACCCAGCCATGGATCCCCAGGCTGGAATATTCATGAAGCATGAGCAAGGGACATCGCGTTGCGTTTCAAGTGGACCCCACGCTGGCTTGGGGCAGCCCGCAAACAAAGATGACTCTGTTCAGAAGTTCTATTTATTGTTTGCCAACATCAGGGGCCAATCACCCATGCGCACAGATGACCCAGATGAACTTTACCTGGAGGCCAGCCACACCACGTATGACCAGTTGGCATTGGTTACAGACCAAGAGCTTGCGGCCAGCTACCACAGGTTGAATGCCAGAAGAACCACTTGCAGCTCCAAAGCAGAATTTGCCAATTGCCAAAACGCAACAGGCCTCACTTGAAACAAGCGTGCGTTGAAGCTCAACCATAAGTTGCTTGTCAAGAACCAGGTGAAGCCATGTACACATTTTTGCAATGACTACACGCATGGGATCCTGCAAGGTGCAGCGCCAGTGGTGATGTGCCATACACTTACAACCATTGCCAACCAAGGGCTGGATGTATGGGGCCAATTGGAAGGCTGTGTGGCAATGTTCCAGCAGCCACAGGGGAAGATGCCTCATTTGGCCATTCCTCTCAACACCAAGAGGGTTGAGAGACACAAGGCCAGCCACAAATTCTCCAGCCAGGCTTCAGAATGTTTGGCATTATTTCCAATCATTGCCCATCTCTTGCAGAAAGTGGTTGTGCCAAGGGGACTGTGCCTGCTAGCCATACAACTTTCTTAGCCATGGCAGACGTCATCGACCAGTGCCACGCAGGAACCCAGCGCAAGGCCACCGCCAGAGAATCCTTGCTGGCAGCAGCAGAACATGCCATGGCATCTTTCATCCCAGCAGATTTCCAAGTTGGCCCGATAAAGAAGTGGCGCTTGCGATTACATTTGCCAGACTTGCTCCACGAGCTGGGTTTCCTTCCAAGTTGTTTCACAGCAGAAAGGAAACACAGATCCATCTCAGCTTTGCCCACTAGATTGCAGAAGTTGCTGCAGAAGACCACCTCTTATGAGAAGCGCTTGCTGCAGCAGATCTTGGCCGCAGAGATCACCATCTCGCAGGAACCAGGTTTGTTTCCAGGGGCTGCAGTGCTGGTGAAGCCCAAAGCAGCCAACTCCAAGCAGCTGGGCGTCATTTCTGAATATACAAGTTCCACATGCAGGGCAGCTCAGGTTGCCAGTTCTAACAGGCTGGCCAAGAGATGCCAGATCTGCAAGGAAGATGTTGTTGTCTTCAACCATGGTGGCCAGATTGGCGTTGGCCAAGTCTGGTTCCACATTGCTTTGGGCAATCAGCGTACCACGTTGGTGCGAATTTGGAACATTGCCGACTTTCATGCTGCCAAGCACTATGCCAAGTGCAGGGTCTCCAACCTGAGTGGTTTCGTTCCCGTGGAGGCCATGCAGTATGCAATTTTGTTCCACCAGGATGCCATTGTGCTTCTGCCATACCAATTCTACAGCAAGCTGTGAAAAAAGGATTCGTCTTCTGCATCCCAAGCTGCTGTGAACCCATTGGCTATACTAGGCTGCTATGCATGAGCCCATGGGCTACACCAGAAGCATCTGCCCCCCATGAACAAACTTGCATATAGTTTCCAACAAAACATGGAATTCGAATAATTGAAATAACAATGCTGATTTTGATATAAACATGTTTGCATATTAAATGATTGTACAAGGTAGAAATGTTTGCATATCAAATGAGTTTATGAAGTATATAAAAGCAACATTTTCTGCAGGAATGAGTATCATTTTATGTACACGATAAATGCTATCATAACTGTTGCTAACTCTGGTTAACTTTTTTGTTCACATAACTTTCCTAACTAATTGCAACAAAGCCAGGATTCCAAGTTCTGTTTGGAATCGACTACCTTCTCGCTGTTTTGGACGGGTGGTAGCGCTGGCGCGTGGAGCATCCTGCAAATTCTGCTTGAAATCGATGACCCTCTCGCTGTTTTGGCAGCGTGGCGGCGGTGGTGCGTGGAGCGTCCTGAGAACCCTGCTTGGAATCGACGAGTTTCTCGCTTTTTTGGGCGGGTGGCAGCGCTGGCGCGTGGAACGTCCTGCGAATTCCCTTGGGAATCGAAGACTAATTAGTTGATTTGGCCGCATGGCGGCGGTGGCGAGTGGAGCGTCCTGGAAAATTGTCTCTGGAATCGACGACCCTCTCCGTGTCTTCGGCGGGTGGCGGCGCTGGCGCGTGGAGTGTCCTGAGAATTCTCTTTGGAATCGACGACTTTCTCGGCGGGTGGCAGCGCTGGCGCGTGGACGACCCTCTCGCTGTTTTGGGCGGGTGGCAGCGACGGCGCGTACGTCTTGAAAATTCCGCGTACACTGCACCACATAGGATGCCTACACCGCGCGCCTACGCAAGAGAAAGTACTCCGCACCAATACACCACGGCGACCACACCGCTCACCACCCAATTACTCCGCTCACATACAATGATACGCCGCACCACGTAGACCACAGCACCGTAATGCACCACGGCACCTATACTAGAGAACTTGCGCCGCGTCTATTTTGCTCGTAGCGCAAGACCACGGGTTTTGGCTATACAGTTTGAATCGCGAAAGGCCGTGACGCAGGCTCGAAGGGGAGCTTCTTCGCTTTTTCACCAGCTCAACACAAACTCAGCACCAGGAGAAAACTTTGACCACCACACTTGCACCGCTCACATACACTGTGCGCCAAGTACACCACAGCGCCTGCGCTGCTCACATACACCAGGACACCTGCACCGCGCACATACACAACAGCAACTGCACTGCACTGGTACACCACAGCGCCTACACCGCCCACCACAGCACCTACACCGCCAGCCACCAGTACACCACAGCGCCTACACCGCCCACATACAGCGCAGCACCTACGCCGCGCCACGTGCACCACAGCACCTACACCGCCGACATACATCACAGCACCTACACCGCACCACCACCGCAGCACCTAGAGCACGGCCACATGCGTCCCTTGCTCACGTCGAACCGATTGTTTTCACAATAGTCGAGGTCCGTCTGTCGAAGATTTTTGTGTTCTGAAGCACACACGGAGCAATATTTAAACATAGGTCAATGCTCGTATATTCGGCACGCAAAGAAGGAAGGCCGTGAGATGTAGAATTCGCGCAAAAAGTTGCAAAAGCGATAGGACCCCCCAAAAGCGTCACCCCTCAATCTAGAACGTAGCCACGACTGTGTTATGGCTGAACCTCCCAGAAGCGATACCTTTCTACGCCAAAACCCCCAAAAGCGATAGGACTCCCCCAAAATGTCCATGGCATCGGATGATGCCAGGTTTCTGTGGCGAACTCCACGTCCAGCACGGGGCACGGTTGTTGTGAGTGCAGGCTTGTTGCAGCTCATATATATGAAGTTTCTCCGCTGTTCAGACTGATGCAGGAAGTCTCGGAAACCTTCGCTGAGGTTTGTTAGTGAGGGGCAGCGCAAGCAGCCCCAAGTGAGTCAAAAGGAAGTGCCACGCTAGAATTTTGTCCCACATGGATGTTGAAGCCAGGCGAGCCTTAGTCTAAACTCTATCCCTTACATAGTAGTTCCCTGCATTATACCCTATACTAATTAACCCCCTTTAAGGAATTTCGACTACGGTCGTGAACTGGCTTATGAGCAGACTTCAAAAAAGAAGGCTTACATGTTTTACACCTGGCACGCTCGGACGAGCAGTGCTGGGTCTGTGTTGCACGCAAGTTAAGTTGCTAAATCTGTCTTTGCAATTGTGGTGTTGGGAGCAGCATCTAGCCGCCAAACTGATCGAGTGTCAGTCGTTGCAACAATCTGTCAAGAATCAGTGGGGACAGCAAAGACCGTGCTGGCGTATTCCTTTCAGGGCCTCGCTAAATGGTTCATCAGCCTGGTGGCCTAACTGACACTTCTGCATTTCCCTCACGCCCGCGTCCTCTCGCCGTTAGCGGAATGAGGACGCGGAGTTCGCACTTGTGGAGCTTCAGCTCGGAAATCCCTGGCCTAGGGTCACCGAGTCGCGAGCCAAACCTTTATGTGTGGCCTTGAGTCAGTGCGAAACCGTGGCACTGCCATCAAGACTCCAGAACGAGCCAGCTTATTTCGTAGAGGCGTGGCTTTTTGTAGCCCGAGACCACCATCCGTGCGGGACACGAGCTGAAAAAGCTGGCTGAGCGCATAAGGATTGTCATCATCAGAAGCATTACCGATATCATCCAGCATCATTGCCCTCGTCGTCGTGATAGTTTCTGCTGTCATTATGGTTGCACATGTGTTTTGTCATGTGTGTCTGACGGAGAATGACTTTGACCATTGTTTTAACGAGCTCGAAAGCGTTTCCAAATTGACGCCATTGATTCGCTGGCCAGCTTTTGCTTCTTCGTGGATGCCCCAGATGCCGCACAGCTTTTTGAAGGGGGCTATAGATCTACTTAGGCTTTATCGTACGCTGGCACTACATCCCAGGAACCTCCAAATGAACTTGCCAAAATCATTAGAACAATTAAGGTAACAGCATTGGAAATAATATGGGATGTGAAGCAGGGTCACTTACGAAAACCCACCCCCCTGATATACCACCAGAACCACATGACAGGACCACCAGAACCACAGGACCCAAGGGGGGTAGAATCACCAGCACAGCATAAGTACCACAAAGGGGGGAGGGGGTAACCACCAGCACAACAGGACCACAACAACCACAGTGTCAACAGGAACCACAGGGTCCACAGGGGGAGGAGCAGAACCATATGGACAGGACCACCAGAACCACGGGGACCACAGGGGGGAGAATCACCAACACACTAGGGGGTGAGAACACCAGCACAACAGGACCACAACAACCACAGGGTCCACAGGGAAAGGAGCAGAACCACATGGACAGGATCACCAGAACCACAGGGACCACAGGGGGCGGGGGGGAGAATCACCAACACAGCACAGGTACCACGGGGGGGAGGGGGGAACCGCCAGCACAACAGGACCACAACAACCCACAGGGTCCACAAAAGGCGCCTGAAAACCTTGAACCCTCAAAAAGCCTGACGCCTGGAAAGGCTTAAACCCTAAAACAGACTGAACCCTAAGAAACCCTAAACCCTGAAAAGGCTCAAACTTTAAAGAACCTTCAACCGTGAAAAATCCCAAACCCAAAAACACCTGAACCCCAAAAACCTTGAACCCTGAAAAACCTTGAACCCTACAAAACCGCAAACCCCAATAAACCCTAAACCCAAAGAACTCCTAAAAACCTAAAAACCCTAAACGGTAAAGGGCCCTAAACCCTAAAAACCCTGAACCCGAAGAACCACTGAACCCTAAAAACCCTGGACCCCACTAAACCCTAAAACGGCCTGATCCTTCAAAAGCCCTAGACCCTAAACAACCCTCAACCCTGCAAAGTCTAAACCTTAAAACGCCCTAAACCCTGAAAAGCCTTAAACCTCAAAATGCCTCGAACCTAAACAGGCCTAAACATTAAAAACCATGTAAACACTAAAAAGGCCTGAACCCCGAAGAACCTGAGACCTGAAAAAACCCTAGACCCCCCCAAAACTTGAACCCTGAAAAGTCCTCAACCCCAAAAAGTAATAAACCCTACAAACCTCTGAACCCTTAAATACCTTAAGCCCTAAACAACCCTAGACCCTAAAAGGACCTACACCTTGAACAACCCTAAGCCCTTCAAAGCCCTAAACCTCCCCAAAAACCCTCAACCCTACAAAACCCTCAACCCCAAGCAGCCTTAAACCTTAAAACGCCCTGAACCCTACAAAGCCCTAATCCCGCAAAAAGCCCTAAACCGGAACCCCAAGCCCTAAGCCCTAGACCCCAGAGTGGCAACCCCAGAGCCCAAGACAAACCTTGTGGGGAACCCCAAAACCTAAGCCGTAGACGCCAGGGCGGCAACCCCAGAGCAGAGGGACCCTGTGTGCACGCTGGACGCTCCAGAGCACCTGTGCGCCTTGGACGCCCCTGCCTCCGCCTATGAGAATCCCTTGACTTCAAAACTGTTAAGCCTTGAATCCGAACCTTATATTGTCTGAAGCCGGATGCAGTCCAGCTTGCCTGCAGACCCTAAACCTTGAAATTCCAAACCTTGATAAACTACAACATGGGTTTGAGCTTAGCTTTTATTTGGCGTCGGGATCGCAAGGAATCTCAGCCCTTGCAACCTCTGAACCCTAGGTTGTGTGGCTGATAAGATAACAAACTTCAAGCTGCAAGCCACATAGGCTAGCCACATCCCCGAAATTTTGATCCCCACACCGTTTCTGGAGTATGTGAGCACCCTCGACTCGAGGTATCTATAATGTCGGGTGCGTCGGAAAAGGCATGCAGGGCCCTCAAACGATATTGTAGCACAGGACTACGCGGCCCAGAATGACATGTGTTGCCGTAAGCAAGAAGCCTTCGCCCGTAAGTCCTATCCTAAGTTGTACATTGCGCCATCCTTCGTGCACCCCATGGCGGATCCAGAATGCTTCATGGGCCGCTGCTCGCAAGGCCTCTGAGCTATCACGCAAGGCCGGGTTTTGGGTTCAAGACGTTGAGGAGTTAGAGGTCCCTAGGATGAGGTGCTTATCCCCTTGTGAGCCTTGGATCCAGTAGGTTGTGGTATAGGCTTGACCCCAATTCCTTGCTCATAAGGCCTCACTTGGGCAGCTCCTGCCCTTTTTCAAGCCTTTCGAGACCACCCAATCTTGCATGATTCGGAAAAAAAGCCGCGCAAGCGACCTAGGCTTATAGGGTTCAGGGTGGTGCTCAATGGAGATTTAACACGTAATCTTTCACATAGCGACCGGAAAGGCAGCTGTTCTTCACTGTATGCCGTTGCTCAAGAAGTGCAGGCCACTCAACTTAAGCTCAATCAGCAACTAGCCCAAAGAAATCCAACAGTGCTAAGTATTCCGCATGTTTTCAGAAAGTTCATTTGGACGTGTATAAGGAGATCCCAAAAGCAAAAGAGCAAAGTCTTCTTACTCGGAAAGCTTTGCCCCCTTATCCTACATGGACCAGCTCGTACTCAGCCCTGAACCGTAACTTCTTGGCCCCTCAGACCCTGAGCCCCAAACTTCCCGCACCCCAAACCCGAAAAGGCCCCTCCCCCCCCCAAAAAAAACCATACTATGGGGATAATGGAAAAGAAGATGGAGACTACTATAATTAAATCCTGCATGTCCTTGCTTTGGAGGAGCCTGGGGCTACTAATCTTCCTGCCCTTCGCCTTCTTCTCATCACTCCTTGTACCCTTGCACATTGGGATGGGTTCGCAATAATGAGGTAGGGAATTGAACCACGAAGCTTCGGCAAGAATATTCTGGGCAAGAAGCATAGTGATGCTTCCCATGGAGATGGCAGTGCAGGATGTATTTGATTTCGTCATTTCGTGCTGCAGCGGTTAGGGCTTTCAGAGATCTGAGGCATTGAGTGGGAAGCCCGGGAATTTGGATCGTGTAGCCCCCTTCGAAGGTTGTGTGTAGGATGAGGGATTGAGGTGTGTGACCAACATACAATTTGAGTGATAATCGTTGTGAGGATGGTTGCAGTCTGTTCGACCCTAAATCCTACACCCTACGTTGGGTTGACTCCATGCTTTGTTGCTTTGGTCTTCAGATAGCAGCTCAGGTGCTTTCGAGCTGCACCTTTCACAAGGCTCCTGGTATCACTTGGGGTCTGGCATTGGTGCAGCTATGCCTGACGCTCCTCGGCTCAGTTCATCCTTCTGGTTCTTATTAGAAAATGTTGGGGTTAATCCCTACACAGTAATTAGTGTATGCCCGTATTCCCTACTAAGCCCCAGTAAGTGATGAGGAGGTTCCCCCAAGCCCAGGGTTTCAAGAGTTTTGCTGGCTGGTAGACTGAATTCTCCAGTCCACGCGCCTCCCCGAACGAAGCCCTCCCGAGAACGAGCTTGCATTTGTCTAGTCTAGAGTTCAAGCTCACTACTTGTAACTTGCTTTGGCTGCTGCTTCACTTCATTCGGGGGTAATCGCAGGAGGGGCGGCCCAAAGGTAGACCAAACATGAACCCTGGACAAGGTTCGTCCAAGCCCCCTGGCATTTGTCCAGCCCTGATCCCTTGCATCAAAGCTTCGCCCCCCTTCGTTTGTGCTTGATTGGGGTTGCGGTTCGTCAACTCCCCTGGGTGCAAGATAAGAGGCCAGAAACGAAGAACATCACGATCTGGAGGCACAGCTTCGTAAACCTTCTTCTTTTCTTCCAAGTCACTTCCCTCTCGCCTAGGTTCGTTTTGTTTGGGTCACAAGGTTCATCCAAGGTCGCGCCCCCCTCTGTTTGCCCTTCCATTCTTTATTGGTACTATGATTGCTACTGTACCTCCTACTACTACAGCTGCTGCTACTGTTGCTGCTACTATCACTACTGCCACCACTACTCCCATTCCGCCGCCGCCGATGTCGACGACGACCACCACGACAACTGCTGCCATCGCTCTTGTTGTTGCCAATAGTGCTATTTGCAGCAAAATTCAAATTTGAGAATGCCGTGAAGCGGCCGGCACATCCTGAGGTGGCTACGTTGGATACCAAAAATCCCTCACGACCCCAAGTAGCCTGTACTTTTGGAATTTTGGTATTCAAGTACCCGGCACACACACATGTTTGTCGGTAAGACGGGTGAGTACTGAAGGACCGTATGTGAAGTTATCAAAATCATGGTCCCTTTTCGGGTCTCTTTTTGAGTGCAGCCACTGAACATGTAGAGTGCCCGCACAGGAACCACAATTTGTACAAGCTCTGCGCAATATTTGTAGCCCGTCGAGTCCGACCGAACCGTCACAGTAAGACTCTAAACACCTGACAGCATGGCTTCCCTGTTAACCTGACTGTGAGGTCGCATTGTTCTCTTATGAGGGTGGGGGATTCTCAACATGTCCCCAAACCCTAAACCCTAACGCCTTTTCAATTGGGGAGGCAACCTACTTACGAATTCAGGGTTACCATAGGGATGAATAGGAGAGCCTAACCCTAGTGTTTGTCAAAGTACGGGCCCCCATGTTGAGAAACTCCCATATCATTCTTAAGATCCTGAAGCCTGAAGCACTGAACCCTGAAATTGAAACTCTAAAACCCTAGACCCTAAAACTCCAAACCCTTAAAACCTAAACCCAACCGGAGTGCATGTGACCCAGGCATCTCCCAGCGACTCCACTGCTCAATTTGGTAAGTCCCGTCACACCACCTTAGAACAAGCGGAGCGACGGTCCAGAGCCTCCCACGGAGTGAAGGCACTGGCAATTCATCCGTCTGACCGGACTGCCAGGTTTCCAGGGGCCTCCCATCCCAAGCATCTTAGATTCTTCAGGAATCTCAGGGCCAGACCGGTGGCTAAACTCATCAAATATCGCAAGAAAGGCCGTGAAGGGCCTGGAAGTTGGGGGCGCCTGTCAGATTCTCCAACCAACGCTCAATCTGGAATAAAGGCCTCGAGCCAAACCCAAACACAGACCTTCACTTTCTTGGTCAGGGTGGCCCAGCACCCATTCATGCTCTATAGTCCCCCTTAAGTAGATAGAATATGGCTTTGGGTATATTATAATAAGATCCCCATATACCCCATATTCTATCTACTGAAAGGGGACTATACCCAGTTCAGTCATCACATGCACCCATCATTCATCTCAGAGCCCAAAACAAACGAACGGACCATAATTTTAGATACCATCAGGGGTTTCATTGGGGATACATAAGAATAATGGAAAAGAAAATGGAAGCTACTATAATGGGACTATATAGGGCTTAGGTTTAGGGACCAGAAATCGAGGACTCCCTAAACTCGCAGAGGCCGAAGTGAGGGTGGAGTGCCAGCAGGGGTGGGCTCATACCCTTCGGAGTCTGCCAGTGGATGCTTTCAGCACCAGTGTGCTCCCTCGATGAAATACACTAAAACCCTAAACCTCTAAACCTTAACCCCGAACCCCTAAATCCAGAAACCCTGAAACCTTACAATTCTAAAACCCTAAACCACGTCATTCCAGAGCTGAGGTTGCTTTTTCTGGTAGTGAAGTGCCTCGGTGGCCTCGAGGGCGAAGGAGACTTTGAGTAATAAAATGACTTCGATAGCTCCTGCCCCCAAAGTCGAGATCCAGATGGACAAGAAAATAGACAGTGAAGCAGAAATGTACGGACTTATGTGGGGAATGCTGGGCTATGGTAATTCAAACCCCAAAATCAAGACCATATGACTATAGTACAAATTGTGGCCATGGGGGAGACATTTGGGGGTCTCTGGACACGTCTGGAGTTCAACTGCTTCGGTACACAGGTTCTGCATGAAAACGGACCGTGAAAGGGGACTTGATAGGTCGGATTTGGCTTACCTGTCCCATCCTTTCTTGGTGCCTTGGGCCCTCATCTTTCTACAAATCCTCAGGCAGGAAACGCCAATCCCCACGCAACCTAATTAAACTCCACATGTCACAACGGGACTTCAAAGGTCAGTTTTTTGAGAATTCAGCGCTGATCTATTAACCGCAGAACAAGCCCAAATGCCCCTGAACACCCACGACTCCACAGGCGAATTTCCTGGAGGCCTAAATTTGCCACTCCCTTCTCCAAGCCCTTAACACCAGTCCCGAAGATGCCAGTTGCGCAGGCTTATAGATGCTTATAGACCCCGAGCTCTTCCTCAACCATCTAGTGCTCTGTTGGAACAGGTTCATGCGCCTTCAGACTTAAAACCTGAAAAGTTTGATGTAGTTTGGTATGGTGCTCACTGTGTTCTCCTTGACCAGCTGTAATACACCTCCTTTCCGAGACTTTGCTTGGGGAATGCTAGCAAAGAGGTTTAACTACCAAACACCTAAGGATGTATCGTGTATAGGGCCGTGCAATATGTTTTCCAACAGAGGTCGCGATGCTGTGGGCCACGCACTGTTTCACTAGACCTAGTTGATGGCCATTTGAGCTACAGCCTCAACTCCTTGAAGGGGGTTATATAGGGGAATTTAGAGGGGACTCATTATAGGGGTTATTCAGGCGAATGCTAGGAGTTTTCAGTATAGCTCATTTGACACTTCTACAAAGTGAAACACTCGAGAGTTGTGTAGCATCTTTTGGCAAGTAGGATGACGCAACTTCTGGAACATGGCTCATTGAATGATGATGGACGCAGCTATTTCCTCCTCTCCCGACCAGCCTTTCAGTAGTCCAGAACTTGAACATTCTTGACCCTCAACCCTGGTGATTCCTCAGGGGTACCCTGAACTTAAAACTGCAAGCTACAAACCCACAAACCCTGACACCCCGACACCTAAAAAAAAGATCTATTGACTGCTTAGGCATCCGACAGATGGCCCGCGCTTCTGGTTCAATCTAGGCAAGTCTGGATGTTCAGGTTTAGGATTCGGCTCAGGGATCAAGGGTAGATATGAGTAAAGTTACAAGTAGAGTAATTATAGTTGTAAGCCCACTTAGGATAACTACCTCTAACCTTATCAGTACTTAGGATCCTCCCAGAAGGGTTTAACACGAAGGAACTTTGCGCCCATGGTCTTGTAGTTTCAAGCGCGGGGCTAGTTTCACGGGAGCTTCCTCCTGACAAACTCAGGTTTTGGATAATTACCCTAGGGGTCCAAATAGCCCAATGTAGGTAATATTTGTAGACTTTAGGGTCCAATGTAGACATTCTTTGTATACTTGGATCTCCAGGGTTACCCGGATCCATAAGCATCCTAAAGGGAAGCCAGAAACAAGCACGCACTATGGGCAGACTAAGTCTTCACAACATCTTTTCTTGGGGCTCCCAGCTAGCTAAATAGTAGGCTAACGGGCTATGTAACTATAGGGTATATAGAACCTAGAGCCCATCATTTAGGTAACTGGAGCCCTAGGCTTTTGCTTAAGCATCTGGCTACGAAGAGGCTTACGCTCTGCCTGCCGCACTTCATCCGTGCACTTGGGGAGATACCCTTATATAGGGGTAATCCAGGGATAATGGAGAATAAAGACAGTTTTCCCAGAGGAAGGCGAAGGGCAAGACTTTGGGCTTCAAGCGGCCGTGACAAATCCACACGCGCTTGAACCCCAGAGCAAAACCCTTGCAATGAGCCCCAAAAGACACTATGCAGCAATGCGTACTACTATACCTTGACACCTCATGGTGCTATGGCTGACGTAGATCCTCTCTTGCATGAGCCTGAGCCAGAAGACTGGGTGCCCCGCGGAAGTTGGGTCAAAGATCCCCAGCTGCTGCTTCAAGCTTGTAACACTCTCGTAGGTTACCAGGAGCCACGGCACTATGCTCAAGGAAAGCTCAGGCAACCTCCGCAAGACCCTAAACAGTACTTCAAACATAAGAAATGCGCATGACCTGCTAGATACTGGCAGTGTTCTCCAAGAATCTCTATCCAGCAAATCTGGTCCTCTTAACGCTTGCGATACCAGCTGTCATGATCTCCCCGCAAGCCTTTCAAATGATCTCTCTGGAACCCTCCTGCCCTCTTTCCCGTCATGTAAAGACTCAGAAGCTCTCTAGTCGTCGTAATCCTTGACTCGAAGCCATAGAAAGCTCCAGCCTTTGCCTTTTTGTCGCAAGCCTCAGAACTCTACTGCTAGAACCCCACTCCTACTCCCAAGCCCTTAGAACCCTGACAGGCGGGCTTTGCTTCGTTGCAACAATTCTGGGCTGCTGTACTGGCCTGTGGAACCTGGGCTGCACTACAAAGGAGAACTTATTTGCACGGACCTGCTGGTGTAGTTGCAGTTTGACGGGAAGCCGCTCTACGAGCCCTGTTAATTTGTTCGTTCAGAGCTCGAAAGCACTTAGAAACTCTGTTTGAGGCTTATACTTGGACATCCCTGCTCCTCATGCATTTATATTAGGAAGTATTAGCACTATTAGTATTCTAGGACTGCCAGGATACAATCAATATCCCGAAAAGACAGGTTCTAAATGAAGCCCGACTCTCATGTTACAACGGCACTTGCATGGGGACCAAATGGGACCACAGGCTAAGGATCTGTTGCTTGGGATTGGCATCTGCTGTAGGCGCAAGAATTACACCAAGGTGTAGGTGGAGGTATTCCACACTACGAGTAGAAAAGGCTAAGGATGATAACTAGTTGGGTTATAGGAAAGTGTCAGAGCTTCAACTACTACACCGGAATGTTCAAGCGCTTGCTCATTGCAAGGCGCTGAATGGCACTGTTGCTTTGCTGGTTGGTTCTTCGATGAGACTTTCTCCGATAGATATACCACAGGCCCTATAAGACCCGATGCAGCCTGCCAAAAAAGCAACATGCCCTTCAGCCCTGAAGCTGTAACACGGTGCACCAGCCAAGGAACTACAGCTGCAACACCTACAAGTTCTGGGCCTACCAGGCCTGTGAGCAGCTTGTTAACGGCCTGGGAAAGTATGTGATTTTGCGTCATCGCATGCCGTGCAGAGCTGTTCTTCGTTGGATGTTACAGATCTTGGAAGGATAACTATGCTGCAAATGCTTCTCGAGGAATGTACAGGAGCAGGAAACCGTCGTTGCACGATCGGTTCGTTTTTGGGGTCTTGACTTACCTAACTTCATAGGTCCTAGGCGTGAGTAGCCAGATAGTGAGAAATCAGGAGTGAAAACAGCCATCAGCTGCAAGATTCTTTGTTACATGGAAGGGCAGGGGTCCGGTGCTTGTCTATAAACAGAAAAGTCTTGTGTCCTACCATTAGGGTACTTATTATGAAATGTCCATAGCCCTATTCTTGATGAATCTGAAAATTTTCAGCTCAACCAGCCCTGAGCCAGTTCCATCCTGGAAGACTCGCAAGTCCGTCAGCTTAACGTCAATAGTACTAATAGTGATAATAGTAATAACATCTAGTAACAATCATAAAGATAAACCCTAAACTTGCCGAATTGCAAGCCAAGATTTGCAAATCGCTTTGTAGTTAAGCTCTCGCATCAGGGTCAGGCAGCCTACGACGCCGTGAGCCCATCAACAAGTGCTCCCTGGCAAAGGCAGAACGTCCCAGTCATCTAGCATTTAATAATCTTGCGTGGCAAGTTTGAGTGCACACATCAGACTGTGTATAGAAAATGTGGCACGAGTCTGACAGTCTGAGCCAGCACGGCATATGGAAAGCCTTGTCTCAGTCAGGACATATAAATTCCCATAACAGTTTCCGCCTGAAAATTTCCCGAACAGACACAAGTCTGATTCAACTCGCTCGAGGTGTAGAAGCCCGAATCGTCACGTCCTGTATCCCGCATGCATCTCTGATTCTTCCTTCTTTCGAAATCCCAAGTTGCTTGACTGTAGGCCTTGTCAAGGGTAGCTACAGATGCAGGCACCCGAGAGGACGGACAATTCTAAGAAGGGTCTATGTAGATCACATACTAGATGAGGAGGGTAGAGTCTATAACAGACGGCCAATTATAAGCAGAGACCTTGACTTTGTGTGCCATTTTCCCCTTGGCTCCTAAACCCCAACCCCTAAACCACAAATCCGAAACCGTCAACCCTAAACCTTCTCCCACATTCCGAGCTCCACACCAAGGCCCTGAGCTATCTGGATGCGGGAGAGCTGCACTTTACACAGGTGCTCTTGGTATCAGGGTTCGGGGTTTAGGGTTGGTATGAGGCCCAGGTTTCGAGGATCCGGCTTCAGGTTCCCTGGTCACTTTTTTAGAGACATGGTGCAGGGACGTTGGGGAGGGAACATGCTGTCCCTAGGTCTTTGGGTGTAGACTCAGTATTCGCAGGTCAAGCGGAATGGATTGGGTCCCAAACGATACTCCTATGCACCTGGTCTTGGGATTCTTGTTGCTCAATGGTGGCAAGTTGAACCACCAACCCTGGACCCTAAAAGCCCCTATAGTCTTCTTAAGTAGATAGAATTTGGGTTTTTTGGGGTTCTTATTCTAATATACCCAAAGCCATATTCTATTTACTTTAAGGGGACTATAACCCTAAATCCCAGGCGGGTTCCCTCCAGCACAGCACGTGAGCGCACGACTGGTGCAGTTTCTGAACCAAGCTTGCTGGGCCCTCTCCGTATTTTCTAGCTACCCAGTAGTACCCTTTTGCCTTTTTTGCTTTGGGATTTCCTTGTGGGTTTAGTGTTTAGGGTTTTATGGTTTAGGGTTTAGGGGCTCAACCTTAGAAAAAAAGGGTACCCCTGATTATTTAGGGGTTACTGGGGAACCTACTTCTGGACGTTCCAGTAGTGAAAGGTGTCGGACCATAGGTTCCTTTAGATATGGTTTCCGCGAGTATCTCAAAATCACATTTGCATGATCCCTCTGCGTTCCCCCTCGCATTCCTATCTGGGAGCGTCCCCAAATTAGGGGAACCTTTCGGGGTCTCCAGAGTGAGGGTTAGAGTTTTTGAGAGCTACATCAGCTTTATCTATTTCTGGGAAACTTCTATATCTCCACGACCCCTGGCTAACTGCAAGAAGTTCATGCCTTGAGCATTATCCGCGCATATAAAAAGTCCAAGTACCCAAATAAATGGTTTCAGGACCCAGAAACCATTCAGACTTTGAGAATTTTGAACTTAAAGCCCCATTGCTTAGGTATTTGGATCAGCGAGGAAGGAACATTTGGGGTTCACATGTCCTTCCCTGACCAGCCAATTCCATATATGGGCCCCCACTAGCGTCACCACAGGTGCCACCCCTTGAAAAGGAAGCAAGAACGAGAGGCCTCAACAATTTTGATATCTTATCAGATCTTGTGCGCACGACAGCATTTGTGGATATGGCGCAAAAGTTGCAAAAGGATGCCACGGTCGACGTGACCCGAACTGTGAGATACCGAGAAGGCCTGTGTCTATCGGGTTCCACGCACAGAATGATATCAATAGGAATATGGGCTATGGTCGAAACTCCCAATATTTGCCTTAATACCCCCTATGAGGCCCTATGATACTCCCCTATATAAGCTCCTACATAACCCCCTTAATACCACAAGCCAAAGGGTCCAAGGTACCCAGGGTCATCCAGGATGTAGCATCAACTGTAGCGGCAATCATAGGCGATGTTCTGGAAATGTGCCTACAACAATGCGCATACTCATTTGAAAAAGGAAAGCAGCCGAGTAATGCTGATCTCGATGGCAAAAACACAAAACAACACCATGTTCTTGATACTACTGCCCACACAGCAATCATGATCTCAATGTTAACGGCACACGAACGAATCCCTTTGAGACATAGGCATGTTCAGTCGCAGGAGAAGAGGTGCGAGCCACGAAATCTTGTTGCCGGTTTTGGAGAGACGGCATCTCTTCATGAGGGCTATACAGGGGATTCTATAGGGGTTACTAGGGGTTACCGTTTACTGAGGGGATACTTGGAGTCTAGACTATAGCTCAAATAATGATATAGTAATGTATAAAATGCAAACAACAATATTCAGGAATATAATATTCCCCTTATCATTCGACTGTATGGTTTTGCGAGCATGTGTGTATATACCAATCTATATGTCTATACATATATACATGTACGCGCATATCTGCTGTGGGATGTCGAGATTACATGACAACAGGTTCATAGATCCAATAAACTGTCGCCATTGAAGAATCATACATTTGCCTCAGCACAACATTGCACCCCAGAAGGTGTCTACAAAGACCACCCTTAACCCTTGTGACAACCCAAACCCCCTAAACCCCTAAACTCCTAGACCCTAAACCCCTAAACCCTAAACTCCAGTCCTGCGGAGCAAGAAAAAACATTTGGACATTGGGGCTTCTACAAGGATGTTGGTGGCTGCAGAGCCAGGTCTTGGCCAGGCCATATAATGGATTATATAGGGGTATCTAGGGCTTTATAAGGGTTACATAGGGATAATGGAAAAGAAAATGGAAATATCTAGGGATAATGGAAAAGAAGATGGAAACACCTATAAGGGGTGGATTTTCCACTGCGTGGCAAAACCGTGTGGCCCCTGTGCTCTTTTCACTCAGTCACGGGACAGTAAAAAACTGTGTTTCCTTTGTATCTAGCATGCGTGCACTAGCCATGCATGATAATGAGGCCCCAGAACTCCGCCAGCCCAAGAACCCAGCGTTTGTGAGCATGTGCAGGGCTGAGGAATTCCATATTTTGATGTGTATGGAGGTATATGCTCAGCTCACAGCCCTGAAACACACGCGCGACATGGTGAAGGCGTTGATGTTCTTGTGATCTGGAATTCAGCACAGCACAAAGAATCTGCATCCCAGTCCTAATCACCCGAAAACAGCCTGGTAGCAGACTCCAAGCAGAGTCGGTCGTAAGAATGCAGAGAGTGCCAGCCACCTTCCCGGCCACCGCCCTGAATGAGTAGCTTCGCTTCAAAACAAGCCGCTATCTCGAATATACTGTCATATCAACACATGGGAGAGCTGGCAGGGAAGTTGGTGCTAGAAGGGGCAAGGGATTGTCCTACTGCATTCTATAACCCACAAACTCAAACCATGTGAATACCACCAAGTGCCTATTTGCATGGAGCAGGCGACGGCGAGATGCTTTGCTTGGCGCCCATCACGGACTCTCGTGACTTTGCGAATGCTGGGGCTTAGGACTTGCGAGTGTTAGGTCTCCTCTCTGATAGCCGCCCTGGGAAACGTGATGGGAATTTTATTTGTGTTGGTGGAAACATCGGGAGCCTTTGTGGGTGAGAGTGGGGTTTCTAGCCGTGAAGCACGGATGGAAGCTAGTATATTGCGTAGCAGGCAGGGTTTGCATAGGGTTTAGGGTCACAGGGACTAAGCTGAAAGAAGGGCTCATCTGCTCGCCTTGCCTTGATGTTACTGGACACTTTAAGGAAGAGTGGGAAAGTGAAGGGAGGTATGAGAATAAGGGTATAAGGAGTATAGGTATAGGATCCATAAACCGCCCCCACTCCCTCTTGGGCATCAGTGACGGATGGGGCCATTCAATGCTGGGATTTGTGGTGCCGGAGTTGAGGTGCATAGGGCTTGTAGCAGGAGCTGAAAACGTCCGGGCTCTTGGAACTAAGAATTTGACTTACGTTTCCGGAAGGCTGGACGGCTAATGGAAAGCGGTGCAGATCTAACTCGAGCTCTCAGGTCCTGGTCCAGTTCAGTTCTGGGCCGTGGGCGTCGCCTGCTGCGAGGGCAATTTTCGCTGCGGGGATGTCGACGTCGCAGATGCACGAGGATTGCTTCGATGGGCTCAGCGTTTTGGGGGTTTAGGGTTGGACTCAGGGCCTTTGACATTTCAACTACACTCAACTTAGTCCTAAGTACCCACTATCGAGGGCCCTACATTACGGATGCAAGGAGGGTCTGGGTTGGAGCTTTGGAAAGCTGAGTGGCTCAGGAGTTCAGGTTTGATGTTTGGATTGATTGTTCAGCTGTGGAGCTAGGCCTGCGAGACCTCGAAGACACGGGCCCCTTCTTCTGAACCTCGACCGTGAAAGTAGAAACAGGATCATATCCTCCCAATTCCTCATCTGAAAGAGTTGAGATCAATCTTTTTTAGCAAGGTGCACAGAGGGAGTTTAAGTGGAATGCCTGCTGGCCTGAAGCTGAACTTATGAATGCCCACAACAAGGGGCTAACCAGTTAAAGTTGCGAAGCGGGTCCTACAAACGACTCTGCCCCGAATACTCCTTCTTGCCTGAAACCCCTAAACCCTAAACTCTCCTTGGTCAAATTCCTGTTTAGCATCAGCCCTGCCCAGGCTTCCGTCGGGGTGGGGGCAGGGTGGGGGCACCAAAACTTCATAAGGAGGATCTTATGGAAAGCGGTTAGGCGACACGAACTATAGCAACATGCACATGTCCAAACCGGCCTTGACCTGGTTTCCTGGCTAGGAGGGAGCGTCCTCTTGGAGGACTGATGCCTCGAGCCAGAACCTTCAACTTACCCTCATTGAATATGGAGTTTTCAGTTCTACTAGTAGCATGGTGATGACTTCTACTATTATTTTTTTGTTACTATTTCAACTGTGAAAAAGGCATGGGCTCTGGAACATTCAAGGAGCATTGAAGGATCAAAACGCCTTGACCGCATACTGGAAACGTGCTAGTGCTAGACATGTGGGTGAGCCAGTGACTGGCTGAGTAACCCTAAACATAAACCCTGTAGGAGGGCTTTAAGCTAGCTGCGCCTAGATCTAAACTCCTTCGAGGGGTTGTATAAGGGATCATATAAGGGACGACTATAGAGCGTATTAAGGGGGATACGAGGAGTTCAGATTATAGCTCAGAAGGAGACGTGCTAGTGTCCATCGTGCGTACCTCATACGAGGCCTATGTCCAAGATATAGCTTCATCACGGTTTCGTGAAAAGTGCAGAAGGCACTCTGCTTCGATTTAGGGTGTAGGGTGAGCGTGGATTTGGCAGCTACATTTCTCACAGTGATCTTTGCCAAAAGTCAAAGCAACAGGACAAGTCTCGTAACTCCTCGTGTGTGTACAAAGACTTATACATGCTGTGTACATTACATTCGTGCAGGCGTGTATTCAATACACATACATCCGCCTCAGGTCATTTATTCGGCTAGGTTTCAGGATTGTCGGAAGGAGGCTGAATTCTAGCTGAATGTGATGAAGACCTGTTCAGGAAACAGTGGTAGGACTGCGCGGGAAGTCGTAAAGTTCCATTAGAAATCATTTGACTTGTCCCTCGAAACCCAAATAGCCCAATGTAATTAGGTATTATTGATAGGCTTTGGGACGAAATGCAGGAAGACATGGATCCCTAGAGTTCGCTAATTCTTAGCAAGTAATGCCTGTTGAAGAAGCAGGACTCCCAGTGGTTTCTAGCAGAATAAGATCATGTATTTCGATAGCGGGTAGATGCCATTTTCTGATTTTTTGTCTTGTGAAAATGCCTAATTCAGTTCTCATGATGGGGGGCGTTCCAAATAAGAAATTTGTCTGAAACTGTATTCAAGGATCAGAGCGAGACCTCTGGTGCAGTATATTGTTACTCATCCGTCAAAATCTGCATAAGAAGCAGGGGTGAGGAGGGGACCCCACAGGAAGTGGTGGAATGTGATCAATATCTTCAGATGTGCGTTCAAGCCTTCAAAGAAGTTGGCAAGATCTACGGCGGCTCTTCTTAAAGTGGCCGATTTCTATTTGAATACCAAAGGGGTTCTCATCTTAAGAAATACAAAGGTCCTGAACCCTGAACCCTAAATCCTTTGCTGTTAGGGCTTTGGGTTTCTTCTTCTGGCTTCAGTCTTTTTAGCATTTCAGGTGTTCAGGGTTTTGAGTGTGTAGTTTTCCAGGGTCTGAGTTATTTCTGAAGATTCAGTGGATTTCGATGTTTAGGGTTTAGGGTTTTTGTGTTTGCTGAGTTCTCGGCGCGCGATATCAGCTGCCCATTCGTCTGGGAACAAAGCACCGTCCTTCATCTCTCGACATCTCGAAAACCTGGTACTTGTCCAATAAGACCTATACACCACTACATAATCCCAGTTTCCATTTCATTTTCCATGTTCTTTTCCATGTGTTGCTACAGCATTGGGGTAATAACCCTAAATTCCTAAGCCCTAGGTTTGAACCGCGTCGGCAGGCCAACAAGACCTGGCCACGTTAGCCAAATCTTCACCCGGCTTTGTTGACGAGCCGAACCCCTGCCAAGTGCTGTCGATTTTTGTGGCGACTGCTAGGACAGCTTCAAAAGCTGCACTTGGCGCTGTGCGCATTCGTCGTCGACATCCGCAGCAGCAGCAGCAGCGGCAGCAGCGCATGGCAGCTATCTTACCACGTCGTCGAAACCACGGCTTGCGTACAAACCTGAGTCATATAATATAATCCCTGCATAATATATACCCCTCTATAACCTCTATATAGTATATACCCGCTAAATAATCCCGAAATACAGGATCCTTTGTTCGCCGATAACCTTGTGGACCAGTTCCGGAAGGCTGCACAGGCCTGGACAGCCCTGCAAATCCCTGAGGATCCAAGGACCCATTGGAGTTACATTGGGGTTAGATTGATATAACGGAAAAGAAAATGGAAACTACTAGGTAATGTTGAGGTTATAGTAGGGACCAAATACTCGAATATTCATGGTGTTTGCGACCTAAAGCCCCCTATATTTGGGTCCTCAGACCCTTAGAGAATACAAGCCCGAAGAGCGTCATCAACCTCACCCTGCCTCAGACTGTGTTTTTCCGGGCAACTGGTTGTCATTGACTACTGACTATGGCTACTGCGGTGGAGACCTTGTATCACGATCCTTGTCTCCAATCACCGTGGCTGTAGCTACCCTGACCACAGCTACCACTACCCTGAGGTACGACAAATGCCATAGAAAAGATCAGAAACAGGATGCCAAGTCAGTGAGGTTGTTATGAGAAGAGAGCTTCTAGCGTGAGGAGCTTGCATTCTCCAAATCTCCCTGGCATGAACTTATCAAGTGTAGCAGAAGCTGATATGGCGCAGCCTGAGCAAGCCCATCGGTCCATGCCTGTCCTCGAGCTCAACTCACACTTTCTTTCGTAGGACGCAGTAAAAGTTCATAGGACGCAGTAACAGCTCGTGAGGCCTTGGGCAAAACCCATATGATATCAGCCAGTAGATTCAGCTTTGAGGTTGGTTCCATGCCTTGAATGTATGCAGGCCTACACCAATTTGGGGGGACACACAATCTTATCTTATTTTATCTATCTTTCTTTCAGTATATATATATATGTATATATATATATATGTGTGTGTGTGTGCCAAACTCCGTTGCCAAGAGACCTAGGAGGTGTACGTCGCTGTAGAAAATGCAGGGGGGCAGAGGAGGCCCATCGAGCTCTGCCCAACGAAGCTCTCCATGGTGTCCTGAGGATACTGGGTCTGATCAACCCAGCGCATCTGCATCAAGTCTGGAGCTTTTCCTTTTCCCAAAAGCAGGTTTGCAGGCAGTGATGTTTGCAGCAGTACCTGTCAAACATGCCCAGTCTGTGGCTTGATGTGGTTTACTCGTTTCAGAGCAAAGATTGTCAGACAAGTACATGCGTTTTGTGGCAGACATGTTTTCGGTCTAGAGATCTGATAAAATGATGTGCCAAATATTTCCTGCCTGACTTGAAGACCTGCACAAGTGTGCCCCAGACTGTCTTCGTGCACGGCGCCGTCTGCAGCAGGGTTGCCTGCGTGCTATTTGTCATGCCAATGACCACAAGTGCTCCGTGTACGGAGCTTGGTTGTTAAGCTCCCTGTCGAAATGAAGTGCGAGAGATGTTGATACTACGTTTTTGAGCCTGATTTTGCTCGTTACTGCATGCTGCTGCGCTCGCGTGATTCCAGTCATGAACAGGACATTTCTCTGTTGAGTAGGAGTCAGTTACATGTTGATGATTCCTTTGCGGTTGTTGCCTCATGTGTGTGTGTCAGCTCATGACAGCTACAGTGCAGCCATTTGATCAAGATCAACGTCTTGGTGTATTTCTTGTTTGGTGTGCGAGCAATGTGGAGTGCAAAGCATAGCCGCATAGCCAGTGGAGCAATTCCGAATGGCCCCGTTCCCACGATGGAGCATGGGATTCGAATTCATGGGATCGCAGTCGTGGACAAAGCGGGGCCTGGTGGAGCCAGCCGCAGGCAATGAAGTTTGCAGATTCCATAGGAGTGCCAGTCCCCGCTCCTAAACCTGTGCTTCCCTCCAACTACAAATCCGACAGCACCTACATTGACAGCACGCCCGTGGGCGCAGGGAACCATCAGTTTTACAGGCTAGTGCAGGCCACCAAATGGAGTAGGAAGACCAATCTTGCAGGTAGACCGGTAGAAGACGTGCGGCTGCATGAATTGTGTCTTCGGGGTATGGGCGAGTTTTCTCTTAGAATGCTGTCTGAGGGTAGCTTTCAGTCACTTGCCTGGACACGCAATGCTGCAGAAGGAGTGCAGACAATTCAAAACCTAAAAGCCCTCCGATATGCCAAGATTGACGTCGATGCGGTTGCTCAGAAGTGTTTGCAGAGCAAAAATATGCCAGTGCCTGACAAACATAAGCAAGCTAAGCAGTTCATGGCTCCCCTGGTTGAAGAGATTATGCAGCAGGTCCGCACGTTTGTTCCAGTTGAAGCCTCAACCAAGGATCAGGAAGAGCTGACTCGTGCAAAAGCCAAGCTTGCCAAGGCTAGCATCACACTCACGCCACGTAGGCCCGCCAATCCCCCTCAAGATGAGGATCAGCCGGAGCCTAGCTCCAGCCACAAGGATTTGCTCCTTGCCCAAGGGAGCCAAGACAACAGTGCTTCTGATGGTAAGAGGCGTAACGCTGTGGTGTTAGACGTTGACCCTGCTGATGAAGTCAAGCAGTTGTTGTCTGGAAAGCCTGTCACGTCGCTGAAAGACAGTCGTCCTAAGGCAGTGTCGAGTGATCATGTTGAAAGTTGAATGCAGAACCTCAAGCCACAGTTCAAAGGCAAGTTTCGTGAGCTCAACAAACATGTCAATTGCGTTGTGAGGCTTTTCGCAGAGCGTGCTGACAAGTCCCAGATGGTCCCAGACGGTTGAAGCCGCCACTAGGTTTGCTTTGGACGCTAAGTTTGCGAGCCGACTGACAATCAATAGCTTGAGCAAGTGCACTGCCGTTGCCAAGTTTCAAGCTGCTTGGCTCGCGCTGCAAGTGGACAAGACTCCAGTGACCTGGGTGATCAGTAGGAGACAGCTGCTGGAGAAGATTTGCATGTTAGGGCAAGCCCTTGCGTTTTTCAAGCGTGAGTGTCTTCGTCTTCCCGTTGGGCGCAAGGCCTTCTTCACCTTGTTTTGCTCTTGACTTTCATCAGGAGCGTCCCCATGCCTGCAGAAACGCACAGCGTGTCAGATTTTTGAGTATGGGAGTAAAGCCTTCCACGTATCTCTGGACCAGGTTTCCAGATTCCTTTGCTGTGTATGTGAAAGCTGCTGTGGATTGGTCGTTCTGTGCCAGTAAGAGAGCCTATCGACAACCATCTCCCATGATGTGTGTGGGATCCACTTCAGTCACTGTCACGCTGCGGGAAACCAATCGGATGACTGTTCTACGTAAGATGGGGCCGGGCCAGGAAGCGCAGGCTGAGTTAGTGGGCAGAAGATGAAAGTAGCAGTTCTGATCAAGCGAAATGCTCAGGGTACAGGTAGAAGATGGTCGTTTTGTGTTAGTGCCATGGTTTTCTGATACCAACCAATCTGCGCCGTGTCTTACGAGACGGCCAAGCCATGCTAGCAACGGCCCTACAGCTCCTGCGCTCCTGCAACTACGTCGCCAGAGAACTCTGTGAATAACATTTCTAGCGATCTTGATGAGTCGATGCAGGAGCCCACTGGTCAAGTTTTTCAGCTGCTGGAGTTGTTGCGAACACCGCAGATGTTACAAGATGGCAGTCCGCCGTTGCATGATGCTGACAGTGTAGCGCTGAGGTGTCTCAGGCAAGGGTCGGCGTCGTTTTCTGATTTTGAGAGCATTGTGTCAAAACTTTCGCACTCTGGATTGTCTGGTCGCAGTACTCTCAATGCTGATGGTTGTGTGGCTAGGTTGTGTGGCTAGCGGCTAGGGCATTCACCACTGGAGCTTTTGTGAGAGGGGGAGTTGCTGGGCTACACTCCAACTTCCACACTCACCCATGGCTTACAAGGCTACTCGCAGGCGTGGTGCAGGCACAATGCCCTGGCATGTTTTTCAGCTCAGTATCCCTGAACTCGAATTGCCAGTCCTTTCTTCATGAGATTCCCATAGCATTTACAGTGCAGTTATTCCCGCGTCCAGTTTCGTGGGGGGCCAGCTTGGGGTAGAGGACAGCAGTGGCCAAACACAAGTGGACAGCTTGATGGGCAACGCGTTAGAAACTCAGCTACTTTTTGTAGGATTCAATGACATCGCCCGACGCACCACGCTATCATGGCTTGGAGACCGCCGCGTGATCGTGGCTTACCATATTCGACAAGCGTGGAAACTAAGTCAGTCTGACTTACAGTGACTCAGTAGCGCCGGTTTCAGAGTTATGTTGATTATTGTCTTGTCTGCAGTGAAGAGGTGACATGCCTTGAGGTCTGTGAAAAGAAAACTCCTTGATGTTTTTTCGACTGTCAGCCTTGGTTGTGTTGTGCTTTGACAGTCTTAGTAACAGATGCGTCTGCTCAAGTTCATGCGCCTACAGCTTAGTCTTTTTGGTAGGTGCCAACATGTTTGAAGCATGGATTCTGCCCTTTGGCTTTAGTTGCTTTAGATCGATGCCTTCAATATACCCAGCAAGAGCTGGTGAGTCTTCGGCAGGATCTTTCTGCGTTTCAGGGCCAGGTGCGCAGCACGCTAGTGATTTCACAACAACAGCTGGATGTGCTAACCAGTCAGGTACGAGAAGGAATTGTGGATTTGAGTGAGAAAACATTGAAGTTACAGCAACCGGAATTGTCCCCTTGGTCACTGTGTTACAGGAGCAGGTTGCGTGTCTTTCCAAAACAGTATCTGACCTGGAACATAACAGTGCCAAGCCGGCAAACAATAATGCAGAGCTGGATGGTCGTGTTTTTCGAATTATGACAGCCGCTGCACCATCACGCTGAACAGAGGAAAGCGCGGAGCTATTACAAGTCAAGAACAGACCGCAAAGTGTCATGCATGGATGGCTGCGCAGTGTCTGACACAAAAACAGGAGTACAGACACACAACAGGTATACGACGACAACTCTGGCGCAGCAGTGGACGGGCGGAGCTTCGGCGCGGTCCCTGCAGTTCGAGCCACGATAATGCAAGACTTGATGTTGCATAGCAGGAGTCAAGTTCGAGCGCCCTGTGCACAAAGCGCTGCTAAGTCTTTGAGCTTGCATTTCCATGGTTTTATGTGATTTTGAGTCATGATGCAGTGCGCCACCTTGCAGGAAGTCATGTTACGTGTCGTATGCGCTAGGCCCATTGCGCAGCTGTAGTGCGTCCAAGCTATGTCCCATGTGCTGACAGACTGGCAGTTTGAACAGGCTGCAGGAAGCATTGCGTCCTTACCAGTGGGTGCGGCGATCCGATTTCTGTGCAGGGGAATTGAAATCTTGGAGCGCAGTCCAAACTATCCCGTGGAACACTGCGTATGCAGAGAGACTTGCTCCATTTTGGACTGCAACATGACTTGTGCCCGTGCGTCAGAGCATCATCGTCACTGCAGGTGCTGGTACCATCAACAGCTCGATGTCAGCTTCAGGGCAAGATAGGAACACTACAAATTGCATCGCTGCTCACGAACTAGAAAAAGAAGAGTCTTCGTGTGAGTTGTTTGCGGGAACATGACTTTCAGGTTTGAAGCGTGCAGGAGGACGCAATGTTTGCACCCGGAACTTGAGTCTACAGTTGTGTTGAGCTGCGTCGGAGTTGTGCTTTGTTGTGACCTTTGCGCCTTGGCTAGGTGTGTGTGTGTGTAATCTGGTTCTGCTAGAATCTTTTGACGTCTTTGTGTAGGTGCCTTTTCTTATAACATGGAGCTGTAAGAGATCTTGGTCGCAGGGGCGGCTTCGTACATTGTTCGACGATACATTCAAGTATCATTCAGCCTTCCTGAAGCCAGTCAGAGCCTGTCTGACAGTGAGCAACGGAATCATCAGTCAGCTGTGGCGTCTGATGAGGAGTTTGTGGATTCAGCTACTCGGGAATTTCTGTTTGCTGAAGATTATGTTGTGAGCAGTCTCGTGGGACTACGAGCGAGAGAATGGAATCGGGCACCGCAAATGCAGATGAGTTTGGTTAGGCATCGCAACCGAGTATACTTCACTGGCATCTCTCATTCGTTTGGCAGGAGTGCGTGCTTGGCAGCTGTATCACAGTCGTGGCTTTGAGCAATGATTTCAGAGATTGCAGGAGATTGGTGCCTGATATTTGAGCACCTGGAAGAAGTTTCTCGAGCCAACAACTTTCCATACAGAGTGGTGCACAACACGGATGATGAGTACGTAGCGCGGTATACTGGTAGAGTGTGCAGCAGTCTGCAGTGGGGTCGTGGGATCCATCAAGTGGTGTTGCGGTTCTGAGCGCTTGGTCTGATTGCCTGGTAATCCTTTCTATGTGTAGCTGTGGATTCTTGAAGTGCAGCGCTCTCTTAAAAGAAGCAATTTTGTGAGCTTTGCCTGCTGTGGATGTTCCAAACATTCAAGCTTTCATGCGGAAGCTTACCCTTTCAGCGGAAGGGTGTGTGTGTGTGTGTGTGTGTCAAACTCTGTTGCCAAGAGGCCTCGGAGGTGTACATTGCTGTAGAAGATGCAGCGCGGCAGGGGAGGCCCATAGAGCTCTGCCCAACGAAGCTCTCTATGTTGTCTTCAGGATACTGGGTCTGATCAACCCAAACCCAGCGCATCTGCATAAAACCTTATCTTATCTATCTTTCAATATATATATATATGTATATGTGTGTGTTTTTGTGTGTGTGTGTGCCAAACTCCGTTGCCAAGAGACCTAGGAGGTGTACATTGCTGTAGAAAATGCAGCGGGGCAGGGGAGGCCCATAGAGCTCTGCCCAACGAAGTTCTCTATGTTGTCTTCAGGATACTGGGTCTGATCAACCCAACCCAGCGCATCTGCATAAAACCTTATCTTATCTATCTATCTTTCAGTATATACATATATGTATATGTGTGTGTATATGTGTGTGTGTGTGTGCCAAACTCTGTTGCCAAGAGACCTAGGAGGTGTACATTGCTGTAGAAAATGCAGCGGGGCAGGGGAGGCCCATAGAGTTCTGCCCAACGAAGCTCTCTATGTTGTCTTCAGGATACTGGGTCTGATCAAGCCAGCGCATCTGCATAAAGTCTGGAGCGTTTCCTTTTCCCAAAAGCAGGTTTTCAGGCAGTGATGGGTGCAGCAGTAGCTGTCAAACATGTCCAGTCTGTGCCTTGATGTGGTGTACGCGTTTCAGAGCAAAGGTTTTCAGACATGTCAGTACATGAGTTTTGTGGCAGCCATGTTTTCGGTCTGGATATCTGATAAAATGCAAATACTTCCTACCTGACTTGGAGACCTGCACATGTGTGTGTGTGTCTGTGTGTGTGTCTGTGTATGTATGTCTGTGTGAGTGTGACGGCGTTGCGCGGACTTGGAGTAGATCTTGAAGAACGGGAACCAAAAGCCCGCGCCTTCATTGTCTGGGAGTTATGACTTTTGGAAAATTGTGGCTCGATCTTTGCGAAGAGGTCGTTCAGCATGTTGGTTCGGTCCGTAAACCTGGTTATTCCAAGATGACTTACCTTGGCTTTGTTCGCCCAGCTCCCAGCATGTCCACCGAATCTGCGCTTTCGCTC
Organism: Symbiodinium pilosum; assembly: GCA_905231905.1. Lineage (NCBI taxonomy): Eukaryota > Dinophyceae > Suessiales > Symbiodiniaceae > Symbiodinium > Symbiodinium pilosum. Next base: position 48,631 of record CAJNIZ010024002.1, on the reverse strand, counting down.
TTTGAGCACGAAAGCTGGGAACCGTATGCTTTCAAAAAGTGTTGCAAAAACCGCAAGAAACCCGAAGCCCTGGAGGCTGGACCTCATGGGATGTACGCCTTAAACCATAAACCCAAAACCAATAAATAGCTTCAACTCCAAAGGTTCAGCCGTTCACCCACGGTCCTAAGAACCACCAGCTGTATGCCACCCCCAGATTCCATCAACTAGGCTGACTTCCCGGCATTCTTTTGGGTAGTGATCAGGTTCCTGGTTTGTTTAGGGTTCAGGGTCAGGGTCATGTTTAGAGTTCCTGGTAACCCATGAATGTCAAAATGCAGAACTCCAACGGCCAAAGCGCGCGCGATTCCCTCTTCGTGGTCTGGCTGCAGCATCCTGCGGAGGCACACCAGGGATAGACTTGCAGGTTGAGGGTAACTATCACCCAATTTTGTTGTTATTATTGTTACTATCATTGTTACTAATACAACATTCCTATTAGCATTCTTGTTATGATTCACTTGTACATACAACCCAGTTTTGACTTGGACTGGGGGGCTTAGAGCTTGAATATCAGCATTCGGTTGCAACTGTCCTGAACTTCCGAGCAAAACGGAGAGGATTACAGTCCAGAAGGCTGCTGGGTTCAAGATATGCATGTTGATTCCATGGTCATGAACCATCCAGTCAGATGGCAACAATCGCGACCTGAAACCAATCGTTTAGATACTTGGATCTTTGGGGTGATAATCCTTGAGCAAGCTAAACCCTAAACCCTGAAACCCTAAACCCTAAATAAAGCTGAAACGCTGAGCGAGCGGGATCTTGGCTTTGTGTGGACCTTCCAGCGCAGGTACCAGCACGTCACTGGCAACAAGGCGTCGCAGTCATCTTAAGCTGCTTGGCAGGCTATGGGCGTCTGCAATACAAGGGCCCAGACTTCCAAATCTCAGGGGTTGATTTGTGGAGCTTCCCAAAGGGTCCAGGTACCGATGGACCTACATGATATTTCTATTCTTGTCGGGTCAAAGAGCTTCCTACATTGGTTACTGCTTGGGGCCATTGTGTCGTATTTGATATCTCCCTGGGGGGGTCCAGACTTTGGATACTCGGTTTTCCTGCCCACGAGCATGGCCCCATGGCTGCATCCGGAAGAGTCGCGCTTTAGAGCCTTGCCGGCTTTAAGGTCAAACTCCTGATGGTCATCGACTCCCCATTATATGAGCTATAGTCTAAACTCCGTAAAGGGTGTTGTATAGGGGATGCTCTGGGGCACTACTATAGGGGTTATTAAGGGGGATACTAGCGGAGTTTAAAGTATGGCTCATGTAACCCCTAGTTTACTCGACATTTCATGGCGATTCTATCGGTTGCTTGTACTAAGAGGCAGCTCTGCGATCAAGGGTCTGCAGGTGGAATACTGCCCAGAACGGTCCAAGTGCCCAATACTTGAGAAGGTTTGACTGCAACGTGGAACTGATGTAACTTTGTGAGGGAGCGAGACTGAACATCACTTGGAGTTCTCGACTGGGTTCCATGGTGGTTTGGTTGTCCGTCCAAATTTCGATGTGCCGCTGATCAGGAGGCGATGTAACCCAAAACGTGGGCAAAAGCGTGAAGAAGTGATTTCACGAGCTTAGGCTCTGGTTATATTAGGGTCATATAGGGGTTTATAGGGATACATGAAAAGAAAATGGAAACTACTGGTATAAATATTAATGCACAGCTTTGCAGGTTGGATCATTCATGGCCCAGGGCATTCTCTTTGGGCGCGCAACTGTACTCGAGGGGCGGGGCGGTAGCAGCTGATCAAAGGAGAAAATGAAAGGCAACAGAGACAATATGTTCGTGGCAGCTGGTCCTTCACCCGGCATCTTCACAGCTAGAAACTCAAGTCCCAACAGACCCTGATAGAGCCCACGCCAAGAATGCGCCTGGTCTGTTTCAGCTGGGCGCATTCCTTGCCGGCATTCCCAGCAAAGACCCGCGCTCTTGAGACTTGAGCCTTTCAACCAGCAGGTTGCTGCTGTTTTCCTGCCTTCATCCATCACACAATCCGCTACAAACCCTACACCCTGAACCCTAAGCTTTCATCAGCGCCGACACGTAGCTCAGCCGATCCAGCCTGAAGCTGAACCGCCATATGAGGCCTTATTTTGGCATTGTGCGCTGGTTCCTACAAATCAGGTCTTGTTCGGTGCCCTGCACCCATACGAGCTACTTTCAAGAATAGGCTCACGAGGATTCCTTTGGTAGTTTCGTCTGGTCCCCAAAAAATCCCTTAATAGGAACCCATGTCCAGCAAACACATGGGAATATCGTTTTCTGTCATCCCCTATTTAATCCCAGTTTCCAATTAATTGTCCATTCCATTTTCCATACAGTTCTTCCTTTACGATACTGGCAATAATTGTGAGTGGTCCTAAACGTTGGATCATCCCATGAGCTCCTGTGAAGTAGTGAAGATCTGCAGGGGCCTTATGTCAGTCTGTGTTGGGGTCCTCACCACGGGAGGCTCATGTTTTTTTTTCTTTATAGCACTTCTCGGATGTGAGGCGGATGCGCTTTGTACTTAGTGCTCTCTGTGCCCCTTGGCAATGTCTAGAAGTTTAGGTGTCCAGTCTATAGGGCTTGCAGTAGAATATGTGCACGATGCTTTCGGGGTCCCGAGTGTAGAGCCGCTTCAGATTCGGGGCTTCAACATGGGTATCATGCTTGTGGTTACTTAGGGTTTAGAGTTTAGGGGTTTAGGGTTTAGTGGTTTAGGGGTTTAGAGTTTAGGGGTTGGGGGTTTAGGTTGTAGGGTTTAGGCCACACGGTGCAGGGTTCACCCAAACTATTTGCTGCACTTTTCGTCGGCTCGGGCTTTGTGTTGGATTTCAGTGCTGGGCTGCATCATGAACGTACGCAGCCCTAACCCTCAACAGGGCAGATCTGTTCATAGGCAGGCTTTGGTCTCTTAAGCCTAAGTTAGGATTGCAGGTTGTTTCCTGTCATAGAGGAGAAGCATGTTATGTTCGAAGCTCCCTACCCTCTTCCCAACTAGCATGGAAACCCACAAGCGGCCTTAGGAAGATTCGTGTCCTTTTATAAGGGGCCTATATAAGTTTCTGCTGTTGGCTTGGGGGAGGGCAACCTCCTAATTGCTGCGTGTTTTGAAGAATTATCGGTTTCTTTGAGTGGAGGTCGTGCCTGTCTGGGATCGATGTTAATATGCCAGCAAAAGTGTGGGACCCGCCACAGGTACCCAAACATTGAGCTTTAAGTCGCAAGCTACTTTGAAGGCTTTTCCTACCTCAACCTTTTTGTGGGTACTTTGGCATTACCGTTGCTATGACATGCAGACATGTCAATCTGCTCAGAGACTCTAACCTAGCCACTGCAATTAACTAGAAGTGATATTTCCATAGCAGTAGTGAGAGGCTCAGTCTCAATCAGGGACATTCCCAAGGGCGTCCCCACATAGGATAGACCATTAAGAAACCCTGGGCTTCCTATTTGCAATTAGGTTCCTTCTTAGGCTCCTGTCCTAATTGTTCTACTGGGCCATAAGCCTGAAATCCTGAAGCCTAGGCTTTTGGGCCTTGCTATGCACTTCAGTCGCCGAACTGCTAAACTCAAGCTCGGGTTCAGGTGGGGTTCACCTGTCCCATGTAAGGGTTTAGGGTTTAGGATTTTAGGGTTGGGGTTTGTGATTTTAGGGTTAAGGGTTTAGGATTTAGGGTGGGGTCATTTCAATGAGCATTGCAATGATCTATTTTGTGTATTCCAGGATGATGCTAAACTTTGAAATTATCAGCTATGGGATAAAGGAGCAGCCGCTTAAATGCAAGGCCACCTGCTGGAGAATCTAGGTAGGAGTTTCATGGCGTATCCTTGCTAACTACACCTGTGCTGTTCCTAGTACGAAGTTGTTACGCAATGAATTCCAGGTATACTCTGCGCTGCCATGGCACAAGTGGAGCCTTCTATCGTGAACATTTGTGGGATATGTACCTGTTGCTGATGAAGAAGAAGGGGCCAAGCATGAATTGCATCGGTTGCTGATCTCGGCCGTTAAGTCCGCGCATGTAGCACAGCAATTTCCTTTGGCCGGATTTACTTGACAGTTTTGTTCGTTGCGTCAAGGAGCTCTGATTTCCGGAGCTCGAAACAACCACGTTAGTGCAGAAGGTTGAACTTTTAGTGAGGGTACTGAGGCAGCTTAGTCACATGTGACGATCGCTCGAGGCCTCTGTAGCACGCAGATTAAAAAGAATGCTTGCTGTAGAATAGAATGTTAAAGTAACTGCAATGTTTGTGAGATTCCTTGTATTTCTATACCTCACATAGACCTCAAAACAACATACATTGGCAATTACATACCATTACCGCAGCAGCTCCAGACAGGGATTGTTGGAAGATTTGCCAAGATGTGCAGAAGTCCGGTAGAAAAAGCTCAGTTCGCAGCATGACCTCTCTTAGGGAATGTATAGTTACATTGCAATGTATCTAGAACCATACGGTAATGGAAACTGAGTCTACTCCTAATGAATAATGACAGCGCATCGTCAGGGCTGGCCAGCGGTAAATATCATGAGCCAGCTTAGGTCACTGGCGTTCCTGAAGCCCTCAACCCTAAACCTGAAAGCCTGCCTTTAGGCCAAAACTGATTGCCGTAGCAAGCTTAAACGTGGTAGAAAGGCGAGTATTGTAGTATACTTCACTGCCGCCAGTGGTGTAACAAGATATTATGCACACCAAATCTGCATCCCCACGCCCCCACCAACTTAGGATTCATCGGCCACCTAAGGGTCCAAGGACCCAAATAATAGGGCTTTAGGGCCCAAATACCATTAATATTGTAGTAGTTGGGGATCTAAAGCCCTATTATTTGGGTCCTTGGACCCTTATATAATCCCCATATTTCGTTTTATATCCCCTATAATTTGGGTCCTTGGACCCCTTTGGAAGGTAATGCTTACCGCCGGAACTCAATCACTGGCAGGCCGTAGCAGCGGTGACGGCACTGAGCGCCGGTCGTTGCCAGAACATTTGAAAAAATGCTCACAAAGGGGTTCTATAGGGCATACATGCGGGTTATATAGGGTATATATGGGGGTTATAAAGGGGTTATGGTTTCCAGGAGACCTTCAAGGGGGCACTGATTCATTTTGGGAACTGCTTAGGCCTTCAGTCTGCATTCAGCTATGGTTCCCTTTAATCGCCGACGGTATTTGTTACAGGGTCGCGCGCAACAGCTCGTACCCCTCAAGCTACTCATGGATTCGGCAACCCTAAACCCTAAACCGGCGCAACAGCTTTGCAGCTGCAATCATTCAGGACACTGTGTAGCCCGTTCTGGAGTTTTGCATTTTGCTCAGTCCAAGCAGGATCTTGGAAACTTTATGTGAAACTTGTAGCAACCTGCCAAATGTAACCCAGGATATTTGGAAAAGATTGCGGTTTGGAAAGGAATGCGGGTGCAACCACAGATCTTTCAAGTTTTTCCCGCAACGCTTTTGACATCCATTGATCGGTTACCTGTGCCGGCTAGCAGCCTCAGTGGCAAGGAGTCACAGTGGCCTCTTTGCGAAAGGCCCTAAAGCTCGCAACGTAAAGAAAAACAACACAACACGAATACTAGAATGCCACTGTAGACGATGTGAAGCACGTCCTTCTGAATCTAGCTTGTTGCATCCGGCTCACATGAACATCTCTGAGGAGCCTATACACATAAACCTTAACTCCCAGAAACTCCTGCAATAGGGCGTACGGTAGTGGTAGCATATGAGCCATAGCGAATAATTCCTGAAAGGGGGGGGATATATAGGGGACTACTATAGGGGTCATTGAGGGGGATACTAGCAGCTTGGACTATGGCTCATATTGTGGCTCATTCATCATTAGGTGCGCAGGTGGGTGGGGCTATCTGATGATCATTTAGGTTTTGGAGCCGTTTGCAACCCAAAGCCCCAAAGCCAGGAACTAGATCTCACTATGGTCCTTTCCATAAACGGGGGCCCCAATATGGACTCCAAAGCAGTAAAATCCTCATTCTAGCGACTCACAGCAGGGACTAGCCCCCACCAAACGAGGAGAGCCGAAGCTCCGACCCCAAACACAGATTGCCATAAACCAAAGCCATATGCTACGAAGTTCTGGGTAGTTATACAGGGATCCGAGTATACACTAAATACCTACATTGGGCCCTAGAGTCTATCAATGAAGGGGACATAGTTACAATATGTTACAATGGTCCTGAACCTCCAAGTAGCCAAGTCCATGATCCCAGAACCTTGTAACACCAACAACTACAGAGCAACTCTTGTATCAACCATCATTACTTAACTAGACCTCCCAAAGACCTAAACCCTAAACCCTAATTTTTTCTTTAAAACATTAGGTCCAAAGGCTGCTGTTGTTGGAATTTCGGAGGTCTGTACTTTGTGGCCTTTTGACTACAAGCCATGGAAAGTCAAACGCTCTGATGCACGTGTAGCTTCCTGACTAACAAGTAGGATGTTTCCACAACGACTTCCAGCAAACACTTGTGGCGTATTCAAACCCCAGCAGGAAATCTGCGCGTGTAAAGCTGGAACAGGCATCAGCAACTCGTTTTGACCTGGCCAATAGCTATCATTATTGTCGCTTTCGGAAAGCGAGTAGGATGCTGGCAAAGAGCATTACTTTGAGTCGCGCTAACTTCACTAGTCATCAAGCATGAAGCGATGCTCACCCATCCGCAGTCTGCAGTTATCAACACATGCTTGCCTTTCCGCGTGGACACCTAACTTTCCATGAATAGTGATGTGTAGCGTCTGACCGGTGAGCCACCCAAGACGCGGATACTTGCTGAGCCGATCAACCCGCCCTAAACACCTAAGCCCCAAAGTGCCCAAGCGCGCAAGCCCAAAACCCTCAACCACAAACCCTATACCCTGCATACCGCATGCCCTAAGCCCTAAAAACTTCTACCCTGAACCTTGGCCCGAAGCCTTCAACCGTGTGTTGAGAACTCCAAAACATCAATAATAACAATTGTAGCAATGTTAAAATTACCCAAAACCAAGCATAAAATTGCAAAGTGATAAAAATAAGCAAAAAAGTACGTAGTGCGTTGTAGTACTAGCAACTCCAACCAACAATATGTATACTTCTTTTTGTTGAGCAGGCCAGCCCTTGACTGCCTCAACATCATTGCCGGATCTTAGGCCAAGGGCTTGGGTGGATTTTCTTGCTAGCTGGGAATAAGGGCTTAGGGTTCCCCCTTAAGTAGATAGAATATGGGGCTCATGGGGATCTTATTATGATATTGGGCAATTCCACATTCTATGCTAGTACCTACGGGGGATTTTCCATCTCAGGATCAGGATTTCAGGTCAAGACTCATGGAGTCTAGTGTTGCGGGCAAGCATGGTTGACCACAGGCTTGAACATAGACCCTCTTCAGGGTATCTAAGTGAAACCAAGGAACGGAAACTTGACCATGAAGAGGCGTGACCAGCCTCAAGATAAGGCATTGGGTGCGTAGAGGCTCCATGGGAGCCGGAGGATCCACATATACAACTACTACGAACCAGGGAATTGGGACCCGCAAGTGGACCTGGGTCATATAAAGAAAGCAAAGACCCGACTTGGATTTGGATGAATCCTTGGAGCTCGAAGTTTGCAAATGATACCAAGTTATGGGCCCTATAATGAGCCCGAAAGTCATAAATGGTGCTTACTTTTGCTTATTGGAAGTTGAAGAGGAAGGCCCCTCTTAAGGCCCGTTCTCCCATTTCATCATGTAAGCACGGGTTCCCTAAACTCAGTAGAATACAATATCCTCATTTGGGAACAGTAATTCAATCCAAACCCCAGGTCAATTCCCGTCAGCCCAACCATAAACCCTAAACCTTAAAATCTAAACCTTATATCCTAAAGCCTCTCAAACCTAAACTCCTACAACCTTAACGCCAAGGTGTACAGAGGCGTCATTCGCACGGAAGACCTTCCAGAGGCCTGGGAAGGTCTAGGATTTAGGGGTTTAGGGTGATTGCTGTTTAGGGCTTGAGGGTTTAGGTCTTGAGGGTTTAGGGCGTGAGGGTTTATAGGGCTTGAGGGTTTAATGTTAGGGCGCCATTACTCCCCTGTTTTGCAATGTTGGTTTATGGAGGGGGGGGTCGTAATAATGAACCATCGGGGACAGGGGTCGTACTAAGTAGTACAGGTACTAGTACAAGTATAGTAAAGCGTATCCCTGCAAGCATTCAATTAAAGCTAACTACCATTTTGCTGAAGAAACCTGAAATTAGGAATGTTTCGGGCGGACAATGTTGTATTGTTATTGTCACCCTTTATTATTGTCGCCGGAACTTGTTTAGACTTTTTCGGGCTCCGAACTTGTTAGAAAGCAAACATAGTCTTCCGGGCTTTTTCTGGCTCGGCAACAATGAACTATTCTCACCCACTTTATTAATGGCAGCCCAACATAATAGGGCTTGGGGTTTAGGGTGTTTTTTCTGAATTATGTGGTTGCAGTTTAGTGCGTGATGGTTTAGGGCTAAGGGCCAAAGCGCCTTTTTTTTTTTTACTGCATATGATGTCATAATTTAGGGACTATCTCCGCTCATATGCCCTCCTGCAGTTGCATGCATTGATGGTTGTCCTTAAGCATTGCAATATTCAGGAAGCATCTCCCGAAAATTCCAAAACCCTGCAATCCGAATAGAAATTTCCAACTCCAAACCCCCTAAACGTTACAATTTCTGGAAGCCCCTTAGTTTCCAACCTAAGCCCTAAACCCTATAAAATCCTTATATACCGCTATATAACCCCTATATGACCTCCTTTAAAGGGTACCCCCGACTCCAAACCCTTGAGCACCAAACCCTAAGTTCCAAGCCCTCGATTACAAACTCTAACGTGCAAACCCTACGCTCCGAACGTTATGGGCCAAACCTGGAGCTGTAGATTGGAAACTCAAGAATCCCAAAACAGACCCTAAGCCCCAAACCCTGAACCCTAAACCCTGAACCTTTAAACCCCAAACCCTGAACCCTCCAAAACCTGAACCCTAAAATCCCCTGAGCCCAAGAGGATCTCCTCTACTCTCAGTCGGGTTCCTGACCTGGATGAGCGAGGAACTAAGGCCCGGTATGGTGTTGAGGAGATTGTTCGTAGGGTATAGGGTCTAGGGATTCAGGTTTTAGGGCTTCAGGATTTGTAGTCCTAACGCTATAGGGTTTAGGGCCAAGCTCTCTTGTGGTTTCAGCTTATAAGGCTTGATGTGCTCAGGACGGTAAGTTGCAGTCCAAACGCAATCCCATCCCCCAAGCAAACAGTACATACTCCGATTCCCAACAGAACAGCAGCACAAGAGCATGCAAGCCGTACAGCGGCCTAGAATTCTTACATCCTCAGCAAGTAGCTTCCCGAGATAAGGGGACCTCGATATCGACTCCTAATTTTGGGAATCCCTGAAAGCCAACCCAACACCCCGAAAAGATTTTAACACTAAGGGGTGGAGACAAGCAGGCTGATGCTTCAAGTGCCCAACCCGAAGCTACCAAGTTTTGGGTTCAGAGTTTATAGAGTTGAGGGATTCCTGACTCTTGTGTTTACGCTATAGGTAGACTGTTGCAACAATCTCGCGCGAATTCTGACAGTTACGGCGCTAAACCAAGGATGCTAAAGCAGAACCAAGGCTGACCGTTTGCGGACCCTACACTTGAAGCTCCTAAGTGCAACAGCCAACGCAGTATGATATAATTCAAACCTGGAGCTCCTTATGATGAAGAAGCATAGAAAGCCCTATAGTCCCCCTTAAGTAGATAGAATATGGCTTTGAGTATATTATAGTAAGATCCCCAAACACCCATATTCTATAGTACGATCCCCATATACCCCATATTCCATCTACTTAGGGGGACTGTATCCTCATCCTAACATGCCGTGCTGGTAGATCGTGGAGATTCGTGATGGTATTGGCGGCTACTTCGCTTCAGTCCCAGCGTGGGGTCTTCGAACTTGCAGCTGGGGTCAGACATAATGACACAGCAGCAGCCCCCAGCAGGGACATGTACAGCTGAAAAAGATAGTTGTTGTTTTCGAGCGGCCAGGTTTATAGCTGGACTGTACGAAATCCTGCAGTGTACTGAATACCGAAACCGGGTCGGCCTTCCTGCGCACACAGCTTTGAACACCCTACAGATGATTGCTAGAGAAAGGTATCCCGATGCTACTGTGCTGTGCGGTTAGGACCAGAATTGAGGCTGCGTTGGTCCGTACCCAAACTTCATATGGGTTTAGAGTTTAGGGTGTAGGGTGGCGTATACGTAAGGTGATGTGGTTGCACAGCGGTGCATACGCTCATTGGCGGTGGCATGCTCAGCGTGATGTATGGCTAAATAATCCCGTGTCAACATGCACCCGGGGAGCACCATCAACACGATCACATGAGAGCAATGATGGCGTTCAGCATAGCAGGTCTCAAGATACTAGTTTCCATTTTATTTTCCAGTATTCCTATATCTTCTATATACCCCCAATATAATCCCTATATACCCCTTTAAAGGTACCCCTAATTTTGGGAAACCTTTAACATGCCTTTCTTACTGAGATAATGGCAGCAAGAAAGTTTTTCCATGCCGTAGTCATGGCAACACTAGGCTTGTGGTGCGTCTTGTGCCTAGACCTGGTAGTGTCACCACGCCAGGGCTTTAAGGAATTCAATTCAGGAATTAAGCCCTAGACCCAGTCAGAAGCCCAATCAAAGGGACTGAGTCTTTGCTTGAAGAATCCTAGCATGTGAGCATAGTTCTGATACCCAGGACACCTAGACCTAGCCAAACTGACAAAGCCACACTCACCCAACCGCTGCGGATTAAAAACACCAAAGCTCAGCCCGTACATCGTTAACCGCACCCCTAGTGAATCTGAGCGCCGCTCGATGTTCACACCTCTAAGGAGAGTCAGAAGCGTTCATTGAGCACCCACGAGGTTCAAATGAGGGCTTGACTCGGGGGGCCAAGGTGGAGGAAGTCAGGTTATAACCCTAATATACTACAGTAGTTTCCATGTTCTTTTCCGTTATCCCTATATTACCCCTGTATAACCTTCAAGGAGTTCTTGCTTAGCGTTCAGGAATGGGAGCCAGGTTCGGGGGAGACACGGTTCGAGAATGGTTTCTTCACGGATTCTTTAATCCGGTCGATGTGCTCACAATGCAGCCCTCTTCATGAACAATGGGGGCCCATGCTCATGAAGTCTCCTTAGGAATTATTTGTAATTTGTTATTATAGAAAGTCCCTAAAGAATCTTGAACATGGAATTTTTATTATGGGTCTGAGGAGAGTACAGACTCATAGAGTCTTAGCTTATTCAGGGCTAATTCGTGTAGCAACCGACAATCCCAGAAACTAGCTGTTAATAGTCCTCTCCCCCTGATACCCCCCCAGATCCCCCCCCCTGACAAACACATACCTGTACGCAACTTCTACCTCCAACTCCCCCTAGCCGCCCGCCTTTTAGGCAGGATTAGGATTTCACAAGCCCATGACAAACCGTGTCTAACGTAAAGTTATGCAGACCTTCAACCCAACCCCAAAGACCCTGTCCTTCACAGAATCCAAGTTTAGCTTCTGGGTCAGTTGGAGCCCCTTTAAACACCAAGGTCCTGAGCCATTTATTCCTCCATATGACCCCTCACCTCTACCGGAAAGCTGCCAGGAACTACTTGAGCAGCCGATCCCCAGCCAGGCCAGGAGAATGTTGTCCAAGGGTCGTTTGCTCAAAGGGTAGCACCCATAGAGATTAGGTGCCGTAATTCAACCTATAAACAGAAGGGGCCAAATTTTTGCGAACAACCCTAAAAGTTTTCAGATGAATGATGCCTGGATGGACTTGAATCAAGATGATGCTAGGCATTTTCATATTTAAATATACTGAAACATACCATAAATATACCGTAATGTAACGTGATATATCATAATATACCATCATATACCAACCTTTGGGTCTTTAAAGAGCGAAGCTGCATCTGGGGTCTGCCTTGTGTGCCTTTGGGCTATACCATTTGCAGTATGAGTGAGGTTTAGGGTTTAGGGTTGCAGTATGAGTGAGTATGGCCCAAAGTGTCGTCTGAGGTAGAAGCAGGACCTTGTTAAACCCCTGCAGCTTTCCTAGTTTGCTTTCCGAGCTTTAGGCTGATGAGGTTGGCGGAGACTGGAATAATGAGTTTAATAATGACGGGCACCGTTTTGGAGCCTAGGAATTCAAAGCAGCGATCACTTTACGTCTCCAGACTTACAGAATGCCCATACAACAAGCGCTAGCGCTTACTGAGGAGCCTTCAAATGAAGCTGAGATTGGAGTCATGGCTGTCGACCCTGTTCTCTGTAAGCAGTATACCACCGCCACAGCCACCACCGCCACTGCCACTGCCACCGTGCTACCGCCAGTATCAACACCATCTCCGCCGCTGCTGGCAGCAGCAGCAGCGGCGGCGGCGGCGGCGGCTGCGGCGGCAGTGGCAGCAACAGCAGCAACGGCAAGACGACAGCAACAACGGCCACACAACAACCAGGAGGAAACGATGCGAAACCAGCCAAGCCAATAGTGTTCGCCTTCAGGGCCCTTCTGACCACGTCCTGGGAATTATCTGCAAGCCCTTGAAAGCATTGTAGCATGTGTGTCCGCGGAAGCCGGCTCTTTCTAAACCTTGGTATACTCCAAGAGCTGAGGTTAGCCGGCTGCGCCGTCGAGCTCAGCTGCCGCCACCACACCCCTAGGAGGACGCCCTCCGCAACGCAGGCGGGTGCGGTTGCTCAGCTTAGTGGCTTCAGGTCCAGGGTCAGTGATGTCATAACACCCGCGCAACATTCCTCCACCGATTAAGAGGGTTGAGGTTCTCCTTCTGTAAACACGTGCAGCATTTTCACGATTTTGGTGCAGCCACTCTATGAGAGTTGTGTAATGCAGTTCACGCTTCTACCGGAACCTGTTTCAACTGAAACCAGGGTCTCGCTCTCTCTCTCTCTCGCTCTCCCTCCTCTCCACAGAATGTCGCTCTAGATGTAATATACATGTCATGTGTATACATATATCTGTATATATATATATAATTTCCATGTTTATATCTAGAGACATATACATATGTGGTTGCGCGCTGGCGGGGCCTGCGACCCCCCTCACCCCCCCCTACGGCGCCCATAGTGGTGGGGTTGGGCTTGCAACTGGGCAAAGTTAATGTGGTAGGTGATAGAGATGTAAAGAAGTTGTTTAGAAGAGGAAGTCAACAAACAAATTATACAAAGCTTTTCAGAATTCCGGGAACGGGAAAGAAGGAGAGAGAACCAACCTTCGCCCGCCCGCCCGCATGCCCCCTGTGCCTGTGGCTGAGGTTGGTGGGCGGGGATACGAACAAAAACCGAATCCCAACTACTCGCACATCCACGCACACGTACACACAAATGCACGTCCACATTTGCAGTATGGCACGTCGAGCAATGCGTGAATCTCCAAAGCTCGTGAGTGATGTTTCAGGTCCGCCCTTTCTTGTGAAGGCCGCTGTCGCTTGTGTCTCACCTTCTGGTAATGTCTTACACAGGATGGCTGTCTCTTCAAGATGTCTTGCTTCATTACGATGGCAGCAGTTTCCCATGGTTACCTGGTCTTCTTAGTACCCTACATAAGAACTAGATGAAGAGACCCTGTCCAGTGCAGATAATGTCCCGCATCATTCTGGAGCTCAGGTCTTGTTAAAGGTTGGATCTGTACATGTTACGTCGTGGGCCCAAGGCACTTACGTCACTTCCGAACAAGTAAGCTACTTGGAGTTTACAGTGGTGTATCCACTTGGACCTCTTGATTTGCAGAGTGCCGCGTTACAGTCCTGAACTCTGTTAGATAGGTCGAAGCGGAATTCATCGCGTGCCTGGAGCGCAGAAAACCCTAAACCCTAAACCCCTAAACCCTAAACCCCTGGATGTCTACAAGCTGCGTCGATGCTTTCGCTGCACAGCTGCATGGCATCTGACATCGTGCACATGTCTAAGGTGGGGTAAGTACAAAATGTAACATGAGCTGTAGTCTAAACTCCTTAAAGAGTGTTATATAGGGGATTATATAAAGAACTATCAGTTATTGCATATCCATAATATCTGTACATTGACACGCACACGGACATGCACACACTGCATGTAAAGCGCATGCCTTCAATCATGGGATTCAAGTCCACAGCTGGGTTAGTCAAAGAATCTCTGCCTACAGCAATGAGCATTGTGTGCATACGATGAGATTCTGTAGCAGGAGCATGTGAACATGCCAGCAGTTTCAAGGTCTCAGGCCATGACTCACTGGAGCGGAAGACACGGGAAAACCCCAAGATGTTACCCATGTCAGGGAATTTAATTTACTGCCCCCGACACACAAACTGATTGGCCTTCGAGAAACGAAGACTTTCCAAAAAGGTTGTGATTCCTGATAAGTCGCGAGGACCGCTTCATGCTCATGCAAGAAGTCACTCAACTTTCTCGAATTATGATTCTGAGTGGGGTGGGGGGGGGGGGTAATTTTGACCGGTATGTGGTGTGCAGTTATGTGACTTCAACTGTCGCCGCTGCCTCTGCTGAAGCTGGAAACTCTAACCGTAAGGCCATGTGCCATGCGCTCAGTACCTTCCCAACCCAACATGCCCACTCACTCCAACTCCTCAACTCCTTCGCAACAACTAGCAGCAGCGGAAGACGCAAGGAACACCCGTCAGCTTCATCCCTAGAAGCCGCCAAACCACGAGAACTGAAAACCTGAAACTGCACCCTAAACCCTTTACACCCTAAACCCCTCATACCCAAGTCTGAAGCTTGAGAAAGTATTGGAAGCTTTGGAGGGTGTAGAGGTAGTAAGTTAGAGTATATAAGCCGCTTTGTAAACGAAGCTCTATGGAGACTTGGAGGTTATCACTCTTGCCTTTTTACTCCTCTTGCCATTCAGCAAAACAGTTGTCTCAGCCTTAGCCCCACAAGTCTATATAGGGTTTAAGGTTTAGGGCTCAGGAGCCCACAGCTCCTAACCGGGAACTTATAGCCCTGAAAGCGCGAAGCCTCCAAACTCGGAGCAATGAACAGTAGACCCCAAATTTAAATCCTGAAGCCGTTTCATGGCGAATGGCAAAATCCCGGCGAAAAGGCTGCTGCGGTGGGGGCCAAAAGTGCTTGGATTGGGATTCGATTGCCTGTACTTTCTTTGGGGCCAAGTGGGCACCTATTGAGAGCGGCCGGACGTAAAGTACCCGGACCCCGAAAGAACTTGGAATGATAGAACCAAACCCGAAACACCAACTTAAAACTGGCCATTATTCTACATACCTTGGATGTCGAGGTCTTCAACAATTTAGGTACTTGACCCTTGGTGTTCTGGACTGGTAAAGCTTAGGCTTTCGCAGTATCTGGGCGAGTAACGTTGAAACTTTAAAGGGAAGATGTAGCCCTGGTTTATGGTTCAGGGTTTTCACAGGTTAGCCTGATGCGGACCATTGAACTCAGCAGCTGGGTCTTCAGAGATTGCTGGATTTCACAGGCTTCCATTTGATTGCGCATCCTACTAGCTAGATATCAGGCTGGAGAAGGAAATAGGCAAGGTGTTGAGTAGAAGGGTTCTTTAGGGCTTGGGGTTTCTCTCCATGGTTTACGTAGGTTCTAGGGTTTCTAACCCCGTAGCATTCGGAGCTCTCTTTGGTGGGTTTCCCTTCCATTTTGTTCTGCCCTCGCATGGTTTCAGGCAATCTAGTTCCTGCTTGTGGTGTTACTTGTAGCCATGGACAAGTACAGGGGTGTGCGTACGGTTCAGGTTTCAGGGCTTTTGCTTTGGGTCGAAAATGTGGGGTTCCCGCACAAGCTTGCCAGCGACTTAGACCGTCTGCTTTAGGTTCTATACCTTCATGAATTCCAGCTTACAGGAGCTTGATGAGGCGAGCGCTTCGTCGGGGCTAGTTTTGACTGTTCGACCTTGAAGGTTAAGGCATTTTTGGGGGACAGTGTCCAGTTAATCTGCGAGAGAACAAGGTGTTCATCACTTCCTGCGCTGGCGAAGGTTTCAAGCACTTCACCTGCGCAGCTTTGGATGATAGCCCTTGTCAAGTCCACGCTGTGGTCACGCGCTTCATCTTCATTCCGCGCTCGAAGCGTGGGGTTGCAGGTTGATCGGAAGATGTATACGCGCGTGTAATCCGCTCCCCCTATTATCAACCCTGCCACCCCCCCTAATGTTAAATACTCCCACTATAATATATTGGGAGCGTCTAATATTAGGAGGGTGGGGGTGCTAATGTTAGGGGGGGATTATCCTCCCCAGTCACCCATCTTCCCAAAGTTCCCAGCCATACACTGTCTCTTTCATGCCTGGAGAAGCCCAGTACTCATTTAAGGTTTGCTGCTTATTGGAGGCTGCGCGTACTGCGCCATTACTCGTAGGATTTGCCCAAAAGCCTTATAAACTACCCTATAATCCCAGTGTCCATTTAAGTTTCCATGTTCTTTCATTCGATTCTCCATCATGGGGGTAATATCCCCATATGACCCCTAAGTTTTGTCAAGCCCCAAACCCTAAGCCACGTGGATTTATCTAGGTTGCGGCTACGTGCAGACAATTCTTTCCTGTGTCGCGGCCTCAGGTTCTCCAAATCGGACCATGAAAGCAGGAAGTAGAGTACCCTCCAAGGGGCGTACTCAGAGTCTCATTCTTGGTATCAACTCTTGAATAGATACCAGCCGGAAGGATGAAATTACATTGTTTTTCTAGTTTATTCCAGGCCACTTGCCCCTCAACTAAAATGCGACGTCAGTAAAAGAGGAGTTGGCATGGGCTTTTGCCGTGTATCGGAGGCGGGGTACATTAGTGTCAGTGTAGGTGCATCTAAGTTCGCATTTATACTCGTAGTTTCCAATGTTATTTCCCTGTCCGTTTGAGGTACTCTGTACCATGTTTTTGCAAGAAATCTAGGATTATGACACTGGTAGTCATCCCTACAAATCAGTTTCCTGGCTCTTTTCATGGGATTCTCCCGTACTGGTAATTATTCAGGCCTCCACATTGGATGTATGGGCATTAGAGACGAAGCCTAAAACCATAAAAACGAAAGCCTTAACACCCTAAGACCCTAAACCAAAAAAACCCAAGACCCTAAACCCTAAAACGCTAAAACCCTAAAGCACTAGAACGCTAAGAACCTAACACCTCAAAACCCTAAGACCCTAAAACCCAATTGATCAGAGGCAGAGTCGTCCCCCTGAGGTCCTACTCGTGGCCTTCGGGGCTGGGAACCTCAGCCATTTCCCTAAACCCTAAACCGTGTGGCGGATCCAACAGTTGAATACTCTATTTGAACTATGTCTATGTGGGGGTTTCCCGAAATTAGGGGTACCTTTTGGGGGCCCCTATAATGAGGATTCTAGTATTTGGGGACTACATTGGGGTTCCCCTATGTTGGGCAAGTACGCTTTACCCATCCAATTAAAGTAACAGGGTTTAGTTTTCAGGTTTAGGGCCCTGATGTCCTTTTGAACCCCCGGAATTGAGAGTTTGGGAGCCGTGGCTGTTTTTCTTGAAGCTGCGGTAGGCTGGGAAAGTCTGCTTAAGTTTATTGATTTTTCATAAAAGTTCCGTCAACCTTTCAAAGGCTTCTGCGGTTCAGGCATTGGAGAATGGGCTATATGTTCAACAGACTTCCTGCAGCAACCTTCATAGTGGTTCCTACACTCAAGCCCCCGGTCCTCAATGGAGTGCTATTTCAGAAGTCCAGAACATTTTTTTAATAGCGGTCAAGTTAGTAGCATGCATCTCCCAAAGCCCTTACGGGCTGAACCCTAAACCCAAACCCCACAAGTGCTCACCTCCACCAGCCCTCAGTGCTAACTCCTACAAACTGCAAGCATGTAACAAGCTTCCTGACTAGCTTTCAACTCTTCGACAGGCTGCTTGGAAGACCCCAGCCCCAAAGGGTCCGGTTTAGGGTTTAGGCACTTGGGATTAGGGTAATAGTAAGCAATTGTTTGATTATTGGATACTTGGACTTGGACCCTTAGGGAACTTCTACAAGTTGAATTCCTTCAGCTATGACCTCTTCTTTCCAAGAGCTTTGGCCCTGAGGGTGGGCCTTAGACGGTTGAAGCTTTCTGGAGGTCTCAAGCTACGCCACACGATCTTCGGGTCAATGCTTGAATTTAGATAAGTTGGGCGGTCGGAGGAACCGTGCTTGAAAGCGTAGTTCCATGAGTGGATATCCTAAATTCAGGGTCCCTTGTCAAGAGTGCGTATAATCATTAGTGAGGACTATAATATTTGGGGCTTACATTGAACCATACCTGGAACTGCCAAGATTCATCATTCTAGCCTTTCACCCAAAAATGCTGGGGATAAAGGCTGTTTTCTAGTGTTTTTTGGGAGGTCCAAGTAGAGTCCAGAGGGCTAATGGCAAAACCTCATCTGCGGCAGTTTGCAAAACTGTTGGGATTAGTGCCCGAATGGCGCTTAAAGATTTATAGGATTTATAGGATTCAGGATTGATGGTGTATATGGGTTTAGCCGGTTTACGCTCTGGGTTTTGCAATCCCAGACTGTAGATTCAGCTAGTCAGCCGATTATTGCCCACAAGACCAGCTGAGAGCTTTTTTTGTCAATTCTCAATAGTCTCCATCTCAAAGCTGATCGATAATTGGAGGCCCTAAAGTATAGTGGCCGTATCATAATGGCTGACCCCAAAAGGGATCATAATCTTGTGTGGGGGGGAGTTCTAGCCATAGTTTAAACAAAACAGTCACTAGAGCCTAGGACGTCATACGGAATATCTACCTTAGTTCTGGATCCACAACCACAGGCCGTGGTGGGGAATGTCTACATCCTCAAGAGGCCGCCATTATTTGCAGCAGGCTGGTCCTACGCGTTGGTGATGGGTGGCTCAAGGCTCATATAAGCTATAGGCTATAGTCTAAACTCCTCGCATCCTCCTTAATAACCCCTATAATGGTTTCCTACATATAATCGTCTTGAAGGCATTTAGCTTCTAGGTCATACGACACTGTATGATCCTTGTGCCGGCTCCTGGCAGTTATGTAGGTTTTGTGGATACTGCAAATAATCAATAGATTAGCTTTAGGTTTAGCTGTTTGAGCGTTTAGGGCATCAGGGTTTGGGATTTTCAGTTGATAATAATTAATAATAGCAATAAATACGAATAATAGATACGAATAATAATGATAGTGCTGGCATAAAATATAGTAATAATACAAACAATAACAATGTGTTGTCTCGGGGGTTAAGGGGTTGAGTTTGCGTTCTCGGCTCAGCATTCAGGGCCTAGGTTTGGGAATTGGGATAGTGGGATTGTCTGGTGTCTTGGGCGGTTTCGAGTTTTGGTGGTTCAGAGCTTGGGGACTTCCGGGTGCTGGCGCTTAGGTTTGGGTCTTTGCTGGGCTTTGCGAGTTGGGGGTTAGGGTTTAGGGTTTAGGGTTTCGGCCCTGAGCCCAAAACCTTACAGCTCCTGGGTTTGGGGTTTTGAAACGGCATAGACAAAGAACATCTCTGGACCTGAATGCGTACGCCATACAGTAGTTTATCTGATATGGGGTTGTGAGGGTTACTTGTCTTGTGATGGCAGGGAAAAAAGAAGGGATGTCTTTTGACAATCCATATCTCATCCCCATGGTCACCATTTATCAGCACTTCACAATCCCCTGGAGCGCGCCCTAAACATGAAGCCGCGAAGTCCGATACTCCAAAGGCTGAGCGTAAAATGTTTAGAAACTGGGCCTCAGCAAGCCTATGCCGCAGTGAGACATCTTAAGCTCCACTCATAAGAGTAATAGTAATAACAACAGATAGAAGACTAAGTATATAGAAATACTATTAATAGTAGGTCAAAAACGTAATATGATATTGACAGTGGTAGCCTGCAAAGTCTGAGTATTGTCACTTTCAAGTCCGCATATGTGAATAATATGATATACCGTAAACCCCGCTGCAATTATTCGGGCCCCCGCGTTGCACCATCTAGCCCGGCGGCTGGTAGGCGGATAAGTAATGGCCCTCGTAGATGGAGCAAAAGGATGAACAGAAGGAGGAGAAGGAGGAAATCATCAGCTATGCTGTCGAAAAGTTATGTTACATGTATATACCATACGAAAGGTAGTACTTGAGGCTAGGTGCTATGCTGCGTAGACAGCTTATATGTGCACGTTGTTCACGGCATGCTTTTTTCTAGACCTCACACATTTTTCTACCAGCAGCCCTTGGGCGGGAAGTCAAGAGGGTGCCTGTTAATTCTCACAAGCGTCTAAGTAAGCTGATTTCCCACTAGGGACAAAGGCAGTCTACGGTGTGACAAGTTTCAAACGCATCAGGGGCTGTATCATTTTACTGCCCCGGAACGGCAAACGATTTTGATATCTGCTGGTACGCAGGCTGGCGTCCAAGCATTTCGTCATACTATACTATCGGCCGTCGGGAACACCATGTCAAGGATGCAGTCATGATGCACAGCTGTCTGTTCAACGGCCTGCTCCAACAAAGGCCCTTTTCTCTGTATGGATGACATCACATTTCATGGGAAGTTTGAAGCAGGGCCTTTGTTTGATGGGATTGTGTTTGAGGTGTCAGGTAGCTCTAGATGGAATGCCTCAAAGGAGCCCCAGAATAACAAGTATAAGCTAGTAAGGGACCATAGACCTCAAGCCCTCCATGAGTGCAAGTCCATAACAGACATCAAAACCGTCAAAGCTCCTCTGCATAACACGTTTCTCACTGGCTCTTAGTAGGGAATATGGGAATACTAGATATTACACAGGGATAATATTCCTGTATTCCCTACTGAGAACCAGTAAGACTTTCAAAGCCACGAACCAAGTCCTAGTTGTGAAAGACCGCGGCCAGCCCCGCTACTCATGAAGGACCGTTGTCGACCGACTTGCCTCTGGTGACCATGAAGGAGGCTATGTGGATTTTTCTGCTCTTGGCTTTGAACATGTAAGTGGGGAGCCCCTCTGAATGATTTGACTCGCTGTGGTCTTCTCACCAGGTACTGAAGCACCCAAGTCAAAAACAAGTAATTTCCTATAGAGTTTTATAGCTAGAGCTTGTAATGCTTCTGACTGGTAATTTCCCTACCCAGCCTGCGTATGGTTTAGCGCAAGACGTGGCTTTTTGATCTGCTCTGCGCCAACACTACCTATGTAGGTGCTCTTGGTGGTCACTACTTAGCGTTGTGGGTGCGCATCCTTTACTAAGAAGCACTTTACCCAAGCATGGGAACTGACTTGGTACAACCACTTGTGCTGAAAAAAACCAAACAGGATCGCTTAACCCTGATGAGAAGCTTGAAGTTCAACCTTGAAGCCCAATGCATCAAATTCCCCAAGCCAAAGCTCCAAAGCCATACACCTACACACCTACACAGACACCCTAGCCCTGGACTGCTAAAACCTTCCAGCAACAACCCAGAAGGGGCCGGCACAGCAGACTGCCGACGCAATTTCTTCAACAGCGGCTTCGACCGAGGAGCGAGTTGCATGTCTTCCCCTGCAGGCCCTGCCCCAGGCCTTACTTGCTTATGTGGCTTCGATAGGCTGCCAAAGAGCTGAGACGTCAGTGTTTCGGTCTTGAGACTTTGCACAATGAATGCGCAAGCGCGTCGTGTCTTTCTAGCTCGGTTCCAAGCTGTCGATTTGATTTGTGGCATTAGGAGCATGGCCTGAGCTGCCCGTCATGTTCTGCCCGAAAGACCTAAGAGGGTGCTCATTGTCTCATGCCGCATCTCCTGGTGTAACACTCTGTTCAGTCACAAGTGGTCTACAGGCCAAGCTGCGCTTGCATGTGTGTGTGTATATGTGAAAGCTCCTGGAACTGCGTAGCTCGGAAGGGTCTGCCAACTTTCATCCGTTCGCCCCACTCACCCATCCAGGCAACTCACCCAAGTGCCTTCGCAAGACAGCAATATTAGTTGATGACAATGTGAACGACGACCATCCAAAAGGCCCCAGCAGCAACCATCCAAGCTCTCAGTGCAAGTGCGTTGTAGCATTGCCGGTGTCGTTTTATGTAGTTTCCTAAAAGCATTAAAAAAACGCTTGAAGTGAAAAGTAGCTTTGTGCCAAGCATGCGGTCACGTTTTTCACTCTACAGTGGGGGGTGTTGGGAAGCCCGCAGTTGTTTCTTTTTGGAATCCTATGTTTTCATGCTTTGTTCTTCGATAGTTGTTGGGTTCTGGTAATAATAAAGCCAGCACTAGCACTACTCATGACATAGATCTGAACTCATGCCAACATGACGTGCAGTACTGCCACTACGAAAACTAAGCAAAGGGCATTAAGATGAATAACAACAAGATTGATAATGGTTTTGCAGATTAAGAGTTTTTCAGACTGAAGACACATGCCACATGTTTGAGGCGGTAGAGGCGCCGTTCTGAAACCGTCGTCGTTTTTTGATGTTATCAATCTCGAAAGTCCCAACGGTCACAGGGATGGTGGACGTCGTGGAAACGATCTTCGCATTGGCACCTTTCTTAATGAAGATGAACTGGAAGCTACTATGTATCCAGGGTTACAGAAGGGTTATATGGTAGTTTGCCAAAATAGGGGGGTGTACCCCCTGATTTTGGGAAACCCTCTAAATAGATTAGTGTCCTGCAGCCCCAAACCCGTTTAGGGTATAGGATGTAGGGTTTATGGGGTTTATAGGATTTAGGGCCCTACACCCTAAACCGCCTGTTCCAGTCTCAGGTGAGCTCGGTGTCCTGCAGTCTCCTTGGGGTTTTGTTCGTTCTTTTGTCTAATAGAACCGTATAAGGAGTTGGCAAGAATAGAATAGAATTTTCACAATTTCTACTTTCCTGAGTTGTTCGAGGTTTTTGGGCACTTCCTAGGGAAGCATCGCTGAAAATTGCGGGTTGCAAAAGCAACCGTCCATATGTGGCCAATGAACACAATGGTGAGCAAAAGCAGCACATGATTGAGCCGACCTGCCACGTAGAAAAGCGCATTGCTCACAACTGATGATCCTTATGCACATTGTGCCTCGTAACCAAGCACTCTAGACTCCCAAAGTCTCAAGGAGACCCTCTCCTAGGCAAACATTGCTTCCACCTGAAAACTTGGGTTGCTCGCAGTTACACAGGAGCCTTCCAGTCGGCCGGATGCCGATGCGCCGGCGGTGGTCTTTCCGTGTTTTCAACCTTGGGAAACCCAGTGCGGGGAGTTGGGGTACATTGGCTGGTCAAGGCAGACCTAGTTTGGGGCTTCAGAAAGATGGGAGATCCAGAGCAAGGAACATATTGGGCGTGTAGGTGGGGCCCAAATTCTGAGCAATTCAACAAGACTTTGGCATTGATCGTGGTTGGGTGTTGCTGCTGGCCTCATGTGCGTGTCAGGATCGAGTGCGCCGGCGCATGCAGCTGTTTTTCTTTGCTCATTTGTTTGGTCATCAGCATTGGAGTGATCAGCAACAGCAATCAATGTGTTGATGTTGGAGAAGTCGACTTCACCGTGAAGCCCCGCGTCAGAACCGAGGGGCAGATGGCAACTTCTTTAGCTTTTAAGGTTTGGATCAATGCTGACCCCTGAATACTTTGACATCTTATGATCTGAAGGGACTGCCTGATGGCACAGCATTGGTTGAACCCTTAGGGGAGTTGCTATGAAGATGGGCTTGA
The DNA here is from genome assembly GCA_905231905.1 of Symbiodinium pilosum. Taxonomy (NCBI): domain Eukaryota; class Dinophyceae; order Suessiales; family Symbiodiniaceae; genus Symbiodinium; species Symbiodinium pilosum. Next base: position 24,987 of record CAJNIZ010024002.1, on the reverse strand, counting down.
GGTGGAGTGGTTGCTACGATTGTTGCAAGTATATCTCAGAGGTTTTACATCTGACTACTTCTTGCAAGCGGTCCATAGGTCTAAGCAGCTTTAATCAACAACCCGCTCACTTTTTCCACATCCCACAGAACTGGCAATGGAATCCATCATGCGGAGATCTCCTGGTATCTGCTTAGGTCAGTCTCCAGCTATTAACCTGCTTGCGATCAGTTCTGAGAGCTTGGGCGTTACATGTTCATACATTGAGAGGGTCTTGGTTGACCCTGCCCCAAACTAGCGTTCCGTAGTTCTCATATGACTACATATGGGTTTAATTTTGAGGCTGGGGTTACGAAAGGCCGCTTCCACGTCCTTTTCCCTAAGCCTTGTCATCAGCAACTTCTGATCCCAAAAGCGGCGAACCTTAAACCCTAAACCTGAACCCTGAACCACAGACATGCGGTGCTTGGAGCCTCGGTGATGCAGGCTCCGCTGTTTTGGGTCTCCAAGGTAGCTCTGCAATTGACCGTGCTACTCATCGAGGTTAAAGGTCAAGTTTGCTGTAAACCTTAGGTCCAACAGTACCGCATGCCAATCTTCCTTGCCTGACTTCTCTGGTGCTTTCAGTTCTTTTCGCCTTACCCAGAGGAGTGCAGAGTCTCAGACATCAAGCTGTGCTCCTTCGCACCGTTGGCCGGGTGTGTGGCACCGCGTGTTGGCTAGATGGCCATTGCCACAGGGCACCACTCCTTGAAGCCAACGCGCTTGAGGCTGAGCGTATGACAGCAGGGCATGAGCTATCGCGCCTGCTGGGGAGTGGTCGGGGCAGGATTCGTTACCTGCATTATCCTGCACTGCTGCACGTGGTAATTGCAGACCTTTCTGTTCAAGGGGAGGGGAGGCCACACCATGTTCATGTGTCTTTATGAAGGCATGTCAGGGCTAGCAGGCTACTGATATAGGAGTGGAAAATAAATTGGAAACAATGATATTTTAATGGAGAATGTATAGGGGTTGTAGAGGGATAATGGAAAACAATATTGAAACTACTATACTATAGCTGGGAATATGTAGGGGTTATATAGGGATAACGGAAAATGGAATGGCAACTGTTACATAAAGGTACAAACACCGACCGACGTCAGCGTTGGTGGACGGGTTGGGTTGCCTGAGAAGTGCTCGTGCTTCACCTCAACCCTAACCCCCCTGTTGTCTTGCGGTCACCAGGTCTCCACAATCCGCCCCTAGCAGCCGTTCTGGCTAGTGTGAAGGGTGGTGCGTTTTCTATGACAGCTAGTTGTAACGCAGGAAGCGTCAGTGCTTTTGCTAGGTTTGCGTGCTTACCTGTGGTCGTAGCGTGAGGTAGAGGTTTCTTGAATGAAGTCTGGCGCCTGAAGCATGACAGGGCATCATGTTAGGCCATGGTATGAGGGTCATCAGGCTGTTGACCAAGCTCCCTCAAAAAGCCCCTGGAAGAAGAAATCCGTTTCCGGGCTTGTTTCTTCTTGTTATCATACCTTCGAGGCGCATGATAAGCTTTGTGTGCTCCTGAGGCATTTATGCATCTTCTCCATCACCTATCCAGGGGAGCACACAATAGCGAGGCATGTGCTCCAGACGTGTGGTGCTGACGAGAGCTTTGCGAAGCAGCACTCTTTGTGGCCAACGGGCTTCCAGGGACGACGGCAGGGCGGCCTGCCGCGTCTGGGCGTGAGTTGACGCGGCTCCTGGAGAGTGGTACCGTGAACAGTCGATTCAGTGCCGGTGCGGTGCACTTGATGCATCTCATTCTTCAGGATGAGCCTGCTCATTGCCAGGCTGAACCATGATGATGGGCAAGCCGTGTCATGTTCTTCGGTATGAGTGCTCCAAAAGCATAGCTTCCTGGGCACACTCGACAATCGCCGACGTCATCGTCGTCATCATCATCATCATCATCATCCTCGTCATCATCATCATCATCATCATCACCACTGCTGGCACTTTGCTGTGTGGGCTCATCAAAGTCTTGTTTCCAAAAGTTTCAGGGGTCAGGTTTCAAAGGGTTTTCTCATGAATCACACTGTTCTGCTGGGCTTGGATTAAGGCTCAGGTCTTGCTAAGATCTTTTAACTTCTAGCTTAGTCACGGCTGTGTAAGTCGGTTTGCCTCACAGGTCATCACATTGAAAGGCCCAAGCGCTGGAGCCCCACAATCATATACTTGTCAGAGAGCCAGCAGATGTCTGTGAATCCGGTTTGCTTTTGTGCGTGCCAGTGGACGGCAAAGACATCCGGACCTCCAACATGTATCCTCTCTGCTGCAGCTTTCGATCAGACTACGCTTTACTTCCTTGTGCCTTAGACAATTGATTGTGCCCTGAACTGCACGCGAAGATGGTGCGGGGTGTTGGTCGGGGCCTTGTTTGCGGGTGCTAGGATCAGAGGAGCTTCCTGATCTTTACTGCAACACTCGTTTTATGAATGTGCTTATTTGTTGTTAGCAACATTGCACGGGGCTCGCTTCAATCACGCTACCTGGGGTCTAGCCTGAAGTGTTAAGAAGCTACGTTGGCAGCTCGCAAAGTTAGTTTTACATAATCTTTGCAAGAGTTTCAGCACGAAACCCGATGTTAAGAAACCGCATATGCTCTCCAGCTTGCCTGCCTGACAGTATGTACATGCGCTTGGCAAACATGAAGCTGTGCCCCGCCACTTCGTTCTCGTTGTTCGATAGTACTAGTAAGCTTAGCGCTGCAAAACCTCTAAACCCGAAGCCCCAAATTGTAGTTACCATTTTATCTTTCACTATCCCAATATGAGCCCTATATAACCCCATTATATACATACAATCACTGTAATCCCTATACTTTCCATTTTCTTTCCATTATCCCAATGTAACCCCTATAACCCTTATTTAACCCCTATACTGAAAGAGGCAGTGCCATCACAGTGGTGTGATTGACCAGATCAAGGTTAGGGTTTAGAGTTTAGGGTTTAGGGGTTTGGGGGTTTAGGGTTTAGGGGGTTTGAGGGTTTAGGGCTCAAGGTTTAGGGTTTAGGGGGTTTAGGGGGTTTAGGGTTGAGGGTTTAGGGCTCAAGGTTTAGGGTTCAGGGTTTTAGGCGGTTTAGGGTTTTAGGGTTTAGGGTTTAAGGTTTAGGGCTTAGGGGGTTTAGGGTGTAGGGTTTAGGGTTTAGGGTCTAGGATAGGCACCACCGCATGTGTTCAAGGCTTCCATTGCCTAGCTCCAGGTCTACAGCATATAGTCCCCTTATTCCCTCATTCCCTACTAACTCTAAAACCCCTATACATATACATACATATATACATATACACATATATAAAGAGAGGGAGAGAGAGAGAGAAAGAGAGAGAGAGAGAGAGATATATATATGTATATATACATGTATATTCCCTCATTCTCTACTATCCCCTCGTAAGCTTAGGGTCAGGCACAGAACTTCCCCCATCTCAGGGTGTCTCCACTGGGGCCAGCAGTGGCTCGATCTCTAAGTCCTAAGATGCTCCGATGCTTTTCTGAGGCCCTAAACCAGGTTGAGGGTTTGGGGATTTAGGGTTTAGGGTTTAAGATTTGATAGCCCTAAGCCCTAAATCCTAAATCCTAAACCATATAGAAGCTAAGCAGGTTTTTGGCCCAGGGTTTAGTATGTAGAGCCTATGCAAATCCGCCACCATTGAAGCCCAAGCCCCGTGAGCGCCTCAGGCAGGCCCAGACAAGATAGCATCAGCCTTAAGGGGTGAAGGGCTTACGGCTAAGGCCCGATCCCAATATACTAATGAGATGCTCATATACCCCATAGTTCATGTGCTTAGGGGGACTATACCCAAGCCATGGGTCCGGGAGCTAAAAACTAAGTCCATACGCCTGGACAGCATCACTACATACCTGGGTTTAGGGTTCAGGGCGGCAACTAGGAATCACTTTGGGGTATGCCTTCGGTGCCCGGTAGTGTAGTTGTTGAAAACTATCAAAAAGAGCTTACGCAGTCCCTCTTTTGGGCGACTTGAATGTCCACAAAATAGAGGCTACAATACAGGCTCTAGCACTAGCAGCATATGGTGTGCTAGAGTCATGGCCCATGGGAAGCAAAAGAAGCACAACTGCATTCGCAGAACTCAAGAGGCAGAACAAGCGATAGTGACGCTCACATATGGAAGATCATGTAAGTAGGTAAGGCTTGACATTAAAGTATGCGTGTGTACATGCAAGACTTGAGGGCTCTGGAAACCCCTGTGGTCCTAATTCGTAATCAGCAGGTGTCTCAGCCCTGCCTTTCCCGTTACATGCTTACTTGAACTTGCGATTCAAAGTGGCCCTTCCAGATATCTGAATGTCTGATCTTCCACCGTGGTTGTTTGCGTATCACGTGCGTGTTTGCGTGTGTGTTCTAAGAGAATACCCCACCACAAACTGTCAGTTTCCACAGGGTTCTATGATGATCACAGCCCATTTGCCTTCTGCTGATGAAATGACACGAGGTGAGGATAGGCAGGAGGTGCAGTGCGCGCAAATGTTACGCACGACTTTTCCCTAAACCCTATATAGTCCCCCCTATGGATAGAATATGGCTTTGTGTATATTATAATAAGATCCCCATATACCCCATATTCTATCTACTTAAGGGGGACTATTGACTATAGACCCTATCTGTAGGTTGCTTTGCACTCAATTGCTCTTGTTCTCTATGTCCCTGTCCCCCACCTTAGACTCCAAACACCGAATCCTAGACCGTAAACCCTATGTCCTCCTATATACCCTCACATGACCCCATATATCTTCTAGTGTTTAGGAACCCTAAACCCGAAACCCTAAACCGTGAACCCTACGTAGCATGAGGTCTGGCGTGGGCTCTACTGGGCCTTGGCCCAGTCCTGGCCGCAGCCACGAAGGACTGCGCCACAGGCCTTGGATCAGACTTTACTGTTTGGGGTTTAGGGTTTAGGGGGCTTTATAAAGGGATAGATTTGGGTCTAATTAGGGATTTGGGTTAGCAGGGAGAAAGGATTTTGTTTATGGGTTTTAGGGTTTAGGTTGTAGGACTGATAGGGAATAAGGGAATTTGTTACATAAGGATAATATAGGGAATATACTCCCGTATTCCTCGTAACCGCTAGTAAGCTTAGGCGCTTGACGGAGTAGGATTTAGTGTTTGTTGGGTTTATAGGTTTACGGGCAGAGTCTCGGTCTGGGGCTTATGGGGTGTCGGATTCGGGGTTTACAGGGTTGAGGGCAAGGATATAGGGTTGATGGGGTTTGGGGCTCCACAGATTTCAGAATTTAGAAGCCATCACGTAGTAGCTTAGGGTGTACAGGCCCGGGTTTAGGGTTGATACAGCGTTTCTTGTGATTTAGGCTCTATGGGGTTCAGGGTTTATGGGTGTAATAGGGACTTACGTATGGGCTCTAGGCTTTACAGGGTTTGGAGTTTAGTGATTACAGGGTTTTGGCTTCATTCATGGGGTTGATAGATTTTTGGTCTGGGGTATCCAGTTTATGGGGTGGGTAGCGCTTGTAGGTTCAAGGTTTAGGGCTTCGTTTTGCGGGGTTGTCTGGACGACGGTGTTAGGATTGTTGAGTCTTGAGAGATTTAGGATGCAGGGATCTTTCGGTGTAAGGTTTTGCAGAAAGTTGGGGCATGTTGGGGCTTTGCTGGCACTGTTGGGGCTCCCAACTTTCCATTCCTAGTATCGGCAATCTCGCATGAGCTAGCCAACTACCCGCAGTCAGGCAGGGCATTCGCCTCTAGATGCAGTCAAGCAGGGTTAACGTGTGTGGTGGCGAAGAATGTTTCTTACGAATGGGGCATTACATGGCGGACATGAGTTTGTCATCGGGCCTGAACGGGTTGTAATTGCTCTGTCAGTGTAGGGAAGCACTGGCTTGTGCTAATTGGGGGGGTTCGGTTTGGGATGATGGGGTTGAGGGTTTATAGGGTTTAGGATTTAATATTAGGGTCGGGGAGCAGATCACTGATGTTGGCGCATTAGTAGCCCAGAAGGCAAACAGGGGCACACATGGTTGTGGCTGTGGTTGTCGTTGTTGTTGTCGCTCTTGTTGTTGCTTGTCGTCGTCGTCGTCGTCGTCGTTTTCGTCGTCGTCGTCGTCGGCGGCGGCGGCGGCGGGGGTGGTGGTGGTGGTGTTGGTGTTGTTGGTGTGGTTGGTGTTGTGTGTGTGTGTGTGCGCGCGCGTTTTTTTCCCATATGTTTTGGCATTTTTGGCATTCGACCAATAAGTCGAACACGCTTGAGCTTGTGTGGCTGGTTTGCAAGCTATATTTCGCGGTGCTCCTTTGGGAACAAATACCATGGGTAATCTTACAGTGTAGTATACCAGAGGAAATGCATTTCAGCTTCAGGCGTTCTCCACTTCTCAGGGCAATATCAGATCTGGCAGAAGCAAGAAGCCTGCCAAATCTGAAAAGACAAATGAGCGTCAAATAGGATGAGTACATTAATGTGTGGAATAATGTGTTGTCATATTCACAAATAACCACATGAGAATGGCTCGGGTTTTGTCATTGTTGCTACGTGTTCCACCTTCTCTTCGAGTGAGACGTTGGGCTTGCCAGGAAAGCACAGGCATCTCGATGAGATGCCTTAGACTGAGGGGTTAGTTTCAGCTGAGCAAGTATTTGCATGTCTTTGGCACCGTAGCCCCACAGTTTAGCAAAGGCGCATTTCGATCCTGGGTATGGAGATTTGAAATGTGCTTGCTCTCGCTTATCATGGCTCAGGCTTATGCAGCATGATGTAAGGTTAGTGCCCAAGGAAGTATTCGACCCAGCAATTTACAAGACGTCCCCACCTGGGCTTCAGGCTCGTGGGCTTGTGCTGAGGGTTCAGTGTGTATGTGGCCCTGCATTACCTCACGCCTCTCAGGATTATGACTGCAGAAGTAGTTGTCGTAGTTGTAGTGGTAATGGTTGGAGGACTAGTTGCCGTAATCTCGGTAATGATGGTGCCAGTCAGAATATGCGTAACGGTAGCTGGTATTTTGCAGTAATACGAATAGCATGTTGAACTTTAGGCAGGGCTTTGACCCCTGAGGCCTCCGGGCAAAACTCCATATCAGAGAATGAGGGAAGGAGCCATGGCTTCATGCAGGGCTTTGAACACTAAGATCCCAGGACTCAGATTTGCAAACCTTCGAATCTGAGATCGATCGCCCAGATCATAGGTTTACGTGATAAGCATCTACCAGCCTGGAAAACCAACACCCTGGCCATCAATCCAAAGCCGCATATCAGACACCCTCACCACATCCCAGCGAAAGAAACCTAAACAGTTGATTCCCAACAACCTGAAATGGTTGATGGCTCATGTTTTCATGTCATCGGGATTCCATGGTACTGATGGTATGTTTGGAGATCGTGGGAAGCTTTGTATACAGCCACGAGAGGAAAAGCCGAGGTCGTAAACAGCAACCAAACAGACCCGGAAGAGCTTCCACACAGTTCTCTTTTGGAGTAGGTCAGTGTGCCGCGCAGCGCAACGCCGGAGTGCGGCTGCTACAGAAGAACCAGCACCTCGGCTTTTGGGGCTGAGGTAGTACTGAACTGACACAATACTCAACATGCCGCCATACTAGGGTTCCCGGGAAAAACCCCGCCGAGAAAACCAATGCCAGGCACAAAAACGGGAACAGAGCCACGCTTCATGAAGCTAATCTTAAAACAAACTGCATTGTTTTGAGCTATGATGTATGTGTTTTTGAGCATGTACCCCTCAGTGACACGCTGGGCCAGTCAAGAAAGCCTAGCGTAATCACATCGGAGGGCACAGTTACGGCCTTGGCGGAGAGCTGTTTGTAGAACAGGAACCCTACACTTAGGGTTCTGCTCAGGGGCCAAAACCCTAACCTCACCAAGTTCAAACAAATCGACACAGTTGCCCAACCATTCTGACCCCAAGTTGGACGCGGTAGAGCCAGGAAATCATTGCACAGACATCCTACATTCCAGGCTTTTGTATCTTGTTAGGCCTTCACCGCGCGCCACCAGCACATACTTCCTTCTGCGCATCCATCCCAAGGCAACGCTGTCCCTGAAGCTTGACCCAACAACTCTAATGCAAATCTTCACTTTGATAGACTAGTGCTATTTCAAACCAGGACAGGAGGAAGAAGGAAGGCCTGCCAACAGTCGATGGTCCCTGCAAGGTATCTAGATAGATTAATGGTGGACATTTAGAGGTAGTTCTCATCCTTCAGCCTTGAACAACCATACCCTAAACCAAAACATCATGTAACAACAGCCTGAGAACCTAAATTTCGGTTTTTAAGTCTTTAAGCCACTGAAGCAAGAATCTTTGCATCATAGTGTACAGAGGAATCCCCAAGCGCCAGAATATTCACAAAACCGTTTGAGCCATAGTCTAAACTCCTAGTATCCCCTTTAATATACCCTATAGTAGTCCCCGATAGAATCCCCTATATGACCCCCTTTAAAGAGTTTAGACCCCAATATAAACCCACAAATACTATAATCCTTATTATTGGGATCCCCGAAATGGTACCCCTAATTTTGGGAAACCCCAATTTGGAAAAAAGCCGCTTCGGCATTGGCTGAGGCGACTTGGGCGACAGAGTTTGGATTCAGACTTGGTCCAGAAGGCAAGCTAAGATTTCAGTCCGCAATTATGGGTTTAGGGTTAAGGGCTTTGTTGCATCTTTTTTGGAATTTGCAGAGGCTACAATGTGGATTTCTTGGACATCATAGAGCGTTTTGGAGTGCAGGACAAGATGAACAGCAAGAAACACAGGGGGAACAAACAAAAAAAGGTGACTTTCTGCAGCACTTCTCTTCTTCACGGGCATTTTCTCCTTCCGATGGCCCAGCTTTACCCAAAGGAGCCTAAGTATCTGTATGCCGTAAAGTAGTGTTCCTGTAGTAGGAATTATAGTATGGTTTGGGCTGATATCCCCTGATGCTTTTTTTTGAGGTCTAGTCGTACCACAAAACACTTCTTGCGAGTCCTCTGCGAGTATGATGGTCCGTTTTGTGCCCCTACTTGGTCTAGAGCTATGCCTAGAGCCGCGGCTGCATATACTATACAGTGAGCTAAACTGTAGTACTTTAATTCCGCGTTAACCGAAGGAACCTACCATGTAGGTGGCTAAGTGTGCTTCTGGGATATGCTTGTGGCAGAGGTTTCTGCTCCTTTGAGCTGAGCTGTGGCGCCTCATTGTTTTAGGGTTTAGGGTTTAGGGTTTCCTGCGTTTGAGGTTCTGGATGGATTTATTGCAAGGTGTAGGCTGTTAGTTATTGTTAGTTTTGAGGCTGGGTTGACCACTTGAAGACACATAGGACTGTTATGCGTGATTGTGCATGAAGCTGTTTAAGGGTTCATTGAGTGCTTGACTTGAAGCTGCCCCACTAGCGAGAATCTGTTTCGGATTGTTTCATTCAGGGGGGGTAGGGTTTAGGGTTTAGGGTTTATGTCACACCAGTTACCAGTATGGAGTGCACGCACGCATGCTGGACCATGGCCCATCACCGTCCTATCGCCAGGTAGAGATGAATTTACTGGGTTGTTGTTGGCCCGTATAGGGAAGGCGGTGCTGTGTTCTGCAAAAGCCCAATCATTTACTGCCAAGATTGTTCCCCTTCTGTAGTCGTGTTAGTACCGTATTATTCTTATTGATTAGGCCAGCATAGTAAACCCAAGCCTGGGTTTTGAGAGTTTCAGGTTTCTGAGGCTCATTGTTGAACATACTTTTGAGTTTTGTTACAGAAATTCCCAACAATCACGGTCAGGCTGTAGTTTGTAGCAATGGTAGTTGGCAGAAATAGGGGGACCCCAACTAAGACCCCAAAATACTATAACCCTAGTATCAGGACCCCATATTAATATGAACTGTAGTCTAAACTCCTTAAAGGGGGCTATATAGGGGATTATTTAGGGGACTACTACAGGAGTTACTAAGGGGGATACTAGGAGTTTAGACTATGGCTCATATGGTACCCTTGATTTTTGGAAACCCTCAAATGCCCCAGGAAGGAACGGGGAAGCTTTTCACTTCAGGGCCTCAACAAGCACATCAGGACCGAATGGAGCCTGAAGCCTGAGGGGCCGCATTTAGGGTTTAGGGCATAAGCCTAAACACTGAACCCTCCCCCAAAAACAAACCTAAACCCTAGCTTGAACCCTGGGCTCCCTTTTGTCTTGCAGGAAAAAATGCTAGGAGGACCGGCATATACTATACCACTACTACAGGGTGGGGAGTCCGCCTAAATTCTACGCGTATATACAGGGGCATGCAGTACTTTACCGGAAAGAGGAACCACACTGTGGCCGCTTCTGAAAGTCTTGCTGTTGGCAGTGCGTAAATGTGGCATAGATCTATGAGAAACTTTCATATGTGCTGGGAGTCTCAAAGTCTGGGTAAAGTCCGGCGCCAATCTTTTTGTTATCCCGGTTCAGAATCCATGTCCCAGGCAAGTCTGGAGCCGCTACACTGCCAGACTTCACAACCTGCCTCAGCTTGGCCTAAGCCGAGAAAAACCGCAAACTAAGCCCTAAACACATAAGCCCCAACCCATCAACTCGAAACCAAGTTCTGGAGGCCGCAGTCAACAGCTCTGCACTACGAAGGGTGCTGTCTCCTCCCGTGACTCAGCCCGTTGGTCGTGACTTTACAGTTATTGTTGGTTTAAGGGTTCAGTTTAGGGTTTCCATAGGGCTCCCAAAAGCACCAATGTAGGTAATGCTGATGCACTTCAGGGTTTAGGGTTTGGGGTTAGGGCCCTGGGGTTAGGACATGAAGAGACTAGGGCAATCACCATGCAGTGGCTCGCTGGTGTGATTCTCACGTTTCTTGGTGTGACTTCTTCTGCTTTCCCACAATTTCCAGCCATTCTGGAGGGACTACAGGGAGCATTTTCCTTTTGGGGGCGTGCCTGCAGAGGTTTGGGGAACGTAGGGTCCCGCAGCATTGCCAGTATCAACGGTATGTAGCGCTGCCGTAGCGAGCCTTGGCGCCAGAAGTCTCATACTCTAAGAGGCGGCGGCAAGCTGGGCTTGCATTCTTGTATTAGGGCTTGGGATTACGGCTTAAATCTGGATCATGTAGGAACGCGGTTTAGGTTTTAGGAATCCCAAACCCTAAACCCTAACCCCCAGACCATTTCTTCCAGGTTGAAGTGCGCGGCGTCCATGCTGAGAGATCTGCCGATGGCACTTCAGCATTTGTGCCGGGCCAAGCTAGGTCCCTCCACTAGAGGGATTAAAGGGATATGGGGTTTCCAAAAAATCGCTATGTACGAATTGTAGTATGTTGGGGTATGTTGGGGTCATAGCAGAGCCCTATATTTTTGGAGACTTGCGCATCTAGATTGTCGCGTTCAGGTTTTGGCAAAGTGGGCTTGTCCAACGTGACATGGTTCTTGCTTGGGGATTAGATTGCAGGAGTGATTGTGAGCAACTCCCATATGATCGGTTATTGTGAGAAACTCCCATGTGATCTTGTTGCATACTCACCCACCAGAGAAACTCTTCATGGCTTCCGACAGCTTACAAGGATTTCGAGGTATCCCACCAGATCGAAGAGGCGAGCCTGCAGAAGTCGGATGTGATTGGTTTAGGAGCTGCCTGCTGGCCATCCCTTAAGATCGTCAAAGTGATTCTCAGAGGTTTTGCCGGCCCTCTTTTTTGTCATTTGAAGAGCAAGGGATATGGAGATGAAGTGCAACTCCGGGAAGACAGGGGCTGGCCACGCAGGACTGTTGCAGCAACACTAGGCCCACCCTGGATTATCTAGATGCAGCAAGATTGCGGTTTCCTATCAGGTAAGGATCCCTGCAACAGGACATCTCAGATTATCTTAGACCTGATTGGGTGACAGTCCTCCTGCATGATCATGATGCAGGATTATCGGTCAGCTGAACACATAACATCATCTGCCACAGATGTGGTGTACATAATGGCAGCAAGGAGACAGGTACGGCTATCAACATCAGCAGACGTCAGTATTCGGATTCTCGGAGTCCCCACTGACCTATCCCTAAGGGTCCAAGTACCTAATAATCAAATACTTACCCAAAGCCTGTACTACACGTACTATATTACCCCAATCCCAAGTACCTAGTTACTGGCTACTTGGACCCTCTGGGTATCATTGGTTTGGGCATTGTGGATCCAGGCAGCACTCTCTATTGCAAAGCGCACTTCACAAAAGGCGAAGGTCCTGAAGAAATGCCTGACCCTATCACTTAACCAGCGAAGCTCAGATCCTAGTACAGGTAATAGAAATACCGATAACAATAGTAAGAGTTAGTGCAATAATCTTAGAAATAGTAATAATCACCGTAATAGTAATACGAATAGTACTCTCATAAGAAGCTGTACACCAGTCTAATACTGCATTGTGCCATTCACACAACTACACTATTGAGGTTTAGCAGGTGGGAAGTGGTGCTCCTTCTGATCTTCTGCCTGCTCTTGTTCCTCTTACGACTCCCAGGACTGCTACTATGTTTATTACTACCGCAACTACTCCACGTCTTCCCACCACTACCACTACTGGTCCGGCGCGGCGATGGCGGCAGCGGTGACGGCAAGAGCACGGACCGCGTAGATGCCGGCTTGTTGATGATAATGGTGACAATGGTGATGATGATGATGATGACGATGATGATGATGATGATGATGTCTAGAACAACTATTTGTAATGATATGGTTTTTTTTCCGACTAAGTGCCACCGCTGGGTTCGGGCAACTCCTTTCAAAGGCATCCAAGCATGGTACATTCTGCCGAGGTGCGCTTTGAGCACGAGGGCTCCCTGCACAGCTACAACCTCTCCGCCTACGATGTCTACAGCAGATTAGCTGAGTGGATCTTATGGGAACTGTGAGTTCTGCTTTGCAAGAGCTGCAACGAAGAATCCATGGTCTTGATGCCTATTCAGATCTCGGAATCTGAAAGCCATTGCAATGCATCAAGTGTCTGAATCATCATTTTAGGGGAAACCTTCACGGCCTCACTTTTTTAAAGGACAGTGCCCATGAATGCATGCCTGTCCACCGCAGTCAATCAGATCGCGGCCGTTGCGGGCTGTTGTGACTTCTCCATGCTTCCTACCGGTCGTCACATACCGCCAACCTAGACAGCAGTGTAGCCTCCTGATCATGAGGAAGGTCCAACTGAAGGGCTCCTCAACCGCAAATCCTGAAAGTAGTATGGGGATACATAGGGGTTATATAGGGAAAGTGGAAAAGGAAATGGAAACTATAGGGGTTACATAGGGATTGGGATCATATAGGGGTTATACAACTCCCAAATACAGACGATGGAGAGGATTTTCAAGTCATGCAGCCATCATGGATCATTGCTCTTGGGCAGGGTGTGATGTCAGGCCAAAGCCCAAATAGCCTCGGGGGATGGGTAGCAATGTGGATGGTTGTCAAAATTATGGTCCCTCTTTGGGTACCCTAAATTTTAGGTGCCGTATTATAATAGGGATCCAAAAAGGGACCATAATTTTGACAACCACCCATGTAGATTCCTGTAGCTGTAAGCCGCACAAGCCAAGGCGATGATGCAGAGCTGTACATGCAGACAGCAGAAGGCTTTCGCCCTTTGTTTTACAGTCTGGGGTTCAGCTGTACAGCAGCACATATAGTTTTTACTAGCGCGCAGCCTGTTCCTTCGGCCGTCTTGCCAGTGCAATTGAAACTTGGGGTTTATTCATAAGGCAGCTTACCTATTGCTTGGGGCCCGTTTCCTAGCGCAGGATTGACAGTTCCAGAGTGGATTTCTGACAAGAACTACTGTGCGTTGTTGAAGGCTTCGAGCTTGCGGCAGATTACAGGAAAGAGTTCTTTGTAGTCACTTGGTTGTTGAGGTCTGCCCCGCCATTGAATTTTACCGTGGACTTGACTGTTTAGGCGAAACGACAGTGCCTTTTCACTGGCCCTTTTGCCAACTCAACCCCAAGACATGCTGAGTAACTACAGGATGAAGACCTTCTAAAGGTGGTTCAAGTTGGCAAGGGAGCGAAAGGAGTTGAGGTCAATTCAATCTCCAGGGGCCCTGGCACTGGCATCTGTTCTGGAATCAAGCTGCAAACAGACGTCAACCGTATGTGCCAGGACAGGGTTGGTCCACAAAAGCACATACGTGAATGTGCTGACATGGCGCAGCTTACCAGCGCAGGGAATTTTATTGCATGCTCAGATCTGAGACACCCCTTCAGCCTATCAAATCAGCCGGAAAACCGCAGCAAGGAAGGTTTGCTTGTACTGGGGCGGGTTGGGCTTTTAGGCCAGTGCATACTCCTAACACTTCCCTAAGCACCCACACCTTTTGCTGCTCCTCCTGTTGTTCAGGTTTTGATTTTCTTCCGGAACTGCAGGTGTCGTCGACTATGTGTACTTGCAGCATCTTTGGAATTTCCCCACCCGCCCGCCCTGGAGTGGCGCGGTGTGGTTTGGGTTTCCTCCGCGCTGTCTTTTCTGCGCACCAGGATGCGCTTAGGGGTGGTACTTCTGCAAGGAGAGATGTCTGGCGCATCTCCCCCTGCTATTTGTGCTGTCTGCGCATTGTCAAAATAAGTGCGTTGCTTTGGGCTAGTGTTGATAACAAATAATTTTTGCATGTTGCCACATGCAGCAAGGAATCCACCTAATTCCTCGGCGCGGAGTTGTCAGGTAGCCAGCCCCTCGCGAGGAAGCCAAGCGTGTTCCGGTTTGGCGCTTAGAGGTACAGAGGTCCGGGAGTATAGGGTTAGCAAAGAAAAGTCAACTGTAAATCCCTCCGCCATGTCGTGGAGCGCTACCAGCAAATGAGGGGCTTACCTTGGCATAGCCGAAATCAAATTGTTTAGGGTGACAACTTGAGCCAGGCATGGAGTTCTTCTTGGTGCCTGTTTTAAAGGAATCTCCTTGCTGAAGGTGATGGCGGCATCTGAAGAATACCTAACCGGCAACCACCCAGATGTCCCCACTCCTCAACTTGACAGTTCCTCATAGAAAATACCAAGCCATACGCCACAACAAACTCATGTTCTCGTCATGCCCATAAACGGAATACCAGGAACTGGCAGAAACCAACTGGAATCCATGCAACAGCCGAAAGGAAGCTATCGTAGTGGCGGGTGCCCGATAAGATGATGCGTTAGGAAGTACAAGCTTCAGAATTCACAAGTTCTGTCATTGCAGCCTAGTTCTTCGATTTGGTTTTCCTGATTCGATATACCACAGTATCAACACCAGGGTTTGCGCGCCATCTTCTTTTCGTCTCATTGCATTATGCAGTCACAAGGCGATTGGAGTAAGCCCTGCAGCACCTTGCACATTTTACACTGTCTTGCGCCAATCGAACTAAAGAATTATTGAGGATCTTAAAAGCTGCCCCTTGAAGCCTCAAACTCGAAGCCCGAAAACCCAAACCTCAAACCCAAAGTATCGTCAAGGTCGCGCTCGCCGCAGATGTGGGCCACGGCGAGACTGCATGGTGATGGGAAGCCAAGCAGCAAGAGCATCGAAGGGGTTTTAATTTGAGTTTAGGGGTTTTGGGGTGTAGGGTTAAGGGGTTTAACGGTTTTGTTTTTACCGTATACCGGTAAGGTTCAGGGTTAAGGTCAGGGTTGGAAAGACATTATTATGGATTGGGAGGATGAGCTACATGTAGAGAACGACAAGCAGTAAAAATGACCCAAGATTTGAAACAGTCCACAGACGCAGAGATGTAAGTAATTACCAGCCTATCAAGGATAGGGATAGGTTTACTCACCCCAAACTGCCCATGACCTGTGAGGCACCTAGGCTTCAATCTTCAAATACAATTTCGCCAAACTCGCCTAACAAACTACCAGCATTCTCCTCTTATAGTTCTCCTACACCCTGAACCCTAAACCCTGAACCCTATTCGGATCATTTAGGTCCCTACATCACCCGCAGCTCCCCGTGCTCCACAGGACTGTGACGGGCCTCTTTGAAGAGCTAGCAGGCCAGGTAACAGTGGGACTGGTGGTAGGGGGGGTGATCATGCCGAAGCCAACAAGTGGCAAGGTCTTGGCATGCATGGTAGAAGCTGGAAGTGTCAGTTGCGGGGTGGGGGGGAAGCAGCATAGCCGCTTTGCAGGTTTAGGGAAGGTTTTTCGGGGGTCATGTCCTCATCCTACAGGTTACTCAGAGCTCATATACCCTCCAGGCACTCAAATCCTAGACTCGCAGCATTGAACTTGGAATCTCAACTTGCTATAATAGTTTACATTCTCTCTTCCATTATCTCTATATTTCCCCAATGTACTGTGGTAGTTTCCATTCTCTTTTCCATTATCCCTATATTACCCCAATTTGCTACAGCTTTTTCTCCTCCATCTTGGCTTCCCCAAGGATCCAGGAACCTCTACCGTATAAGGCGTTTAGGGTGTAGGGTTTAGGGTTTTAGGTTTAGGGTTTAGTGTATTTTCTTGGGCCCCAAGGGATATCCACATAGGTCCTTTGGCGCCTGTGCATATAAAACATGTACGCAGAAGTTTGGGGTTAATGTCCAGTTGCCCTATACACCCTAAACCCTAAACCCTAGTCCTGTGACACCGAGCTCGCGTCGGCTTGAAATGATGGGAAAATTCTGAGAGGGGATCCACTTTTACGCAGACATGCTCAGAACACCTGTGAGTCTCCCTAAAGTTTCCTAAGCTAAGCTCCCTTAAAGTCCTTTCGTTTTGAACTCTCCATGATATGAAGTCCCCTTAAGGCCCTTAAGTTTAGGTACAGCTTCGGTCTTGGTGTCCATAGTATTCTTTCGAGCATTCATAGGGGGCACTTTCAGGGATCCTGTGGAGAAAGAAACTGCGTGGCTTTGATGTCCGGAGTCTTGGGGGTCTCTTCATTCTCCTGGACTTAGTGTTACACTGGCCTTTCAAAAAATGAGGAGTGAGCCGAAAACGCTTTGATGGGGACCCCAGACAGAGCTCATTAATTTCTGGCAAGCCCTAAACCCGAAACCCTAGGCCCTAAATCCTGAAAGCCCTAAACCCTAAGCCAAAACCCTAGATCCTAAACCCTAAGCCCTAAACCTCAAACCCTCAACCCTTAAACCCTGGCTTCTTATCTGGCCAGGGGGTCGTGTGATGCGATTGGGCCCTGGTAGCACTTCAGGAAGCCTGTCTGCAGCTAGCTTCCTTTTGGGTTATATGAGCTATAGTCTAAAGTCCTTAGAGGAGGTTATATAGGGGATTATATAGCGTACTACTATGATTAAGGGGGATACTAGGAGCTTTGACAATGGCTCATACAGGGATAATGGAAAATAACATGGAAAATACAATGGAAACTACTTTTTAGGGTCTGGGCTTTAGGAACTTACTGGCCTTTGTTTATCTGGGAGAGAAAGAATGGAACAGGAAATGGAAACTACTATAATGGGTGATATAGGGTTTAGGGTTTGGGGTTTAGAAGAAATGTAAAGAACATGGAAACTATCATACTGGTTTATATATGGGCTACTAGAAGGATTCATTCCTCCGTTCCTAGCTAACGACAGGTAAGCTTAAGCATACACAGGGTTCCATGACCAGAAAATGAGCCCCTTTAAAGGTTCGGAAGCTCCCTAGACCCTGATCCCTAAACTAGTAGTACCTGGACCCCGAGAGTCGGTAAAATCAGAGCCTTGACTAGGTACAACCCTAAAAACCTATATGGGGTTGCAGGTAACTTTAATTTGATCTACTTATTTGTTTGGCAGTTGTAAAGACTTAGGGGCTATATGACTTGCCAAAGCTGCAACTTCACATCTCAAGAACTTGTGAGGCTCTCCAGTTCCCTGAAGACAAAACATCACTACCTAACCTGTTTAAACGGGACCCAGTGCAGCCCTACTTTTGTGCGGTGGGTGCAGAATTACGTATTTGCCACCCCAGAGTCACGTTGTGTCCATTATGTTTTCACCAAGGGCGTCCACTCGAGTTGAAATTCCGGTTCAGGAAGCATAACTCTCCACGCCTGCTTGGATGAACGAAGTGACTTTCGTTCGTGGGGTTGAGGGTTTAGGGTTAAGTCCCCTGGGGTGCAGGTGGGTAATGATACAAGACTCGTATGAGGATTCTTTGGGGCATTTGCTGTAGTTCAGGAGGCCATGTGGGTATTAGTCTAAATTCCCTATAATACGGGGTCCTATATTTGGGTTCCCATTATAATACGGGCCCTATATAAATTTCCCCCATTTTGGGAACAGTAGTTTAGGGAAACTGCCATGTAGAAAGTTGTTTTGCAAATGGCTCCCATGGAGACAGGTTCATCGCCGAAGAACCCTTTATACTTTGCTGATAGGAATACTAGTAACAATAGCCGTAACAAAAATCGCAGCAATACGTAATAGTAACAGTTATAGGAATAACAGTATTCATAATAGAAATACAAACAGTACTACTAATCGGAACAGTGCCTTGCTGGGTTTCCGGAGTCTTGCGGAATGGTCGTTTGGGAGTGAAGATTGTAGCGATTCAGGCATAGAGATTCAGCGGCCAAACCACTTGCAGTGAGACAACCCAATTGTACAAAAAATCTAGGACACAACGCCTAAAAAAAGAGAGGACATATGAGGTCCAGGTAATGTCTAACCCTAAACCCTAAAACCTAAGCCCTGAACCCTAAACCCTAAACCCTAAAATACCTCCCAGGAACTCACAGCCTACAGCTCTTGCTCTTCGGCCTCAGGGCTTAGGGTTCAAGGCATAGGGTTTAGGGTTTAGGAAGCCTCGATTTTGAAGTTGAAGACGAACCCTAAGGGTCCAGGGACCCAAATGACATAGGGTTTTTAGGGCCCAAGTACCATTAACATTATAGTTTTTAACACACGCGATGCTTTATTTCCCTGGACCCTTAGGGGAAGACTGAGCTGGAAAGTTGAAAGGTTCAGGATGGGCGTCTCCGGTTTGTGGATCGGCTTTCTGTGGAGGGTTCAGGGTCTCTGGTTTGGAGTGAGGAGCTGATTGGGCATATGTTTTTGTACTAGAACTTACTGGGGTTAGTAGGGAATAAATGAAAGTATTATATAGGGATCATGTACAGGTTGTACGTCCTTATTCCCTACTAACCCCCAACAAGTGAAGGGCTAGTATTTCTCCAAAGCCCCCTGCGGCTCCTGGATGTTCACTGCAAGCGCAAGCTTTTCAGACCCTAAACCCTAAACCCCTAGGCTGGGGCTCCAAGGTCATGGCATGATCATCAGGTGCCTGGGTTTCCGCAGTGGATAATCTGATGACAGGATGCGGGGATGCATGGATCAGAAAATGCAAAAGGGTTAAATTTGCTTAGGACTTCACCTTTTGTAGGGAGAGAAGCAGCTTCTCCCAGTTGGCAACGTGCCACCACCCAGGCAATGACTGCTTAGACAAGGTCTCAGGCTTCATAAACTAAGGTTGCCCGGTGACCTGCCATGGACCCGAGTATAAAAGTTCTAAAGCCAGGGCAGCTTGTCAAAGATAAAGCGCTTGGAAACCGCTTACAAAGTTAGACCCTTAAACGGGGTCCCCAAGAAAGCCCCGAAACCCCGGACCAGTTGAGCTCGAAGTCTCATCACCGTATCTTTGGAAGCTTTAGCGCCGGAGCCTGACCAGGGCTCATGCCGAAGAAGCAAGACTTGCAGTGTAGTGCGCGAAAAACCTCGCAGGGTCACAAGTATATCTAGCAGTTGTGACCGAACTATGTTGGCTAGAATTCACCATGTCATAGCCTTACTTAGCAGTGGCTGCACATCCCTGTAAGGTTTGTTGGCTTGCTGTTAAGGGACTCAAATTAAGTTACATATAATAATAGGTTTTCCTCCTTATGTAAGGAACTTCAATTAAGTTACGGTTTCATGGGTACATAGTAGACAGTAGGGTTTCCTTGGTACAGTAGTAGTCCTAGACCAAGCCTGGGCCCTGAACCCTATATACCCTAAACCCTAGATACCCTGAACCCTATATACCTCTTATTAGGGTTTAGGGTTTAGAATTTAAGTTCCTTGGCTCCATACTCCAAGGATGATGGGGGCAAGCGCTGCCTCGGAGACCTCTGCGGAGGCTCTGATACAGGAGCCTAAACTTTCCATACCATGTCTTCTTGTTGGTACGATGTTTCTTCTCATTTTTGTTTTCTATTATTCATTCTTAGTATTCTTCGTAGTAGTTTTATTCTTGCTATTCTTGTACCTGCTATTATTACTACTATTTTTGTTTATTCCTACTATTGTTACAGTATTCGGGTCCGGGATTCTTTTTGCAACTAGGGTACCTCACATAGAGGTAGTTACTCTGGCCCTACCTTACAGGCTTCAGGATGTTGAGCTTAGCATGCAGGCTCTGGGCAGCAGGTTTAGAAGATATCATTGATTTTGGGTTTAGGGCTGAGCGGTCGCGGGAAAGTCTCAGAGGTCCGGTGCTTTGTGGCAGGGGGCTCACGAAAGTCGGAGGACTAAACCTAAACCCTGCAGGGGGTGGCATGGCGTAACCATTCAAAGATCTGTTCACAACATGGTTTCCTCTGATAGGAGAGGGGAAGTACGTGCCTAGAACCTAGAAGTTTAGAGATGAACACTTAGGCTACGTAGGTGTGTTTCAAGCTTGCCCTGTCAGCAGGGGTTTCGTTTGGGGTTTAGAGAGTTTAGGCACCAAGATGGTGAGAGCTAGGGGAATGTTGCAGGGACAGGAGCTTCAGCCTTGGCAGAGCCAAATAGTCCAGGTCCAAAACCCTAACCTCTCTAAACCCTACACGCAGGCGTATAGTACAGGAATCCCTCTGCCTCAATACACTATATAGGCATACTTGGACCCTCAAGGCTTGTACGGGTAGGCCTGCTTTTGCTGCCCAGAGATGATGCACGTTATGAAACGGGAGCTTTTCAAAATGTCAGGATCTGGTTTCACACGCAACCTCCATGTTACAATATCCGGTTTAGGGCTTGGGGTTTGGGGGTTTCAATATCGCGGTTTACCCTTTGGGGCCCTCATCGGCAATATATCCAGATTTGGAGCGCCTCGGAGAAACCGGAATCAGGGTTTCGGGATTAGGGCTTATAGGGTTTTGGGATTAGGGTGTTGGGCGTTGGGATGAGGGTTTCGTGTTTTTTTCTTGCCTTACCATGCTGCCATCTCTCAAATAGGTGCTGCACATGCGACCGTAACGTTCTTTCAGCTTTTTGCAAAGTCTTTGCGCGCAGTAATTTCGTAGCTCCAGCTATATAATGGACAGGAATTAGCAAACGAAGGCGGATCGGCAGCTACAACATTCTTATAGACTTTGGAAGCTGTAGCATTCTAGAGTGCGAGGATCGTCTTCAGGACAGTAGGAACTAGCCTCAGCGGGGATGTACAATCAACCCTGAATGAAAAATAGATGGCGTTGATGAGAAAGCTCTTCTCAGGAGTCCTACTTGTGTGTGGACGAATATTTCACCACCAAACAAGCTTGACACAAGTTGTAGTTACGGTTAAAAGAAGAAAACTGTAGAAGATGTCGAAAGAGAATGAACACT
The DNA here is from genome assembly GCA_905231905.1 of Symbiodinium pilosum. Classification (NCBI taxonomy): domain Eukaryota; class Dinophyceae; order Suessiales; family Symbiodiniaceae; genus Symbiodinium; species Symbiodinium pilosum. Next base: position 3,548 of record CAJNIZ010024002.1, on the reverse strand, counting down.
GCCAACGCGCCGAAAGGCCTCACGAAGCAGCTCTTCTGATTGATAACTTCGCCTGGCTACGAAGAATTGCCTACAGGCCCTGTGTCTACCAACCTGAACCGCATCCCCTTTACCGGACGCAGTGAGCCTCAACCCTGAAGCCTGCCCAGGGACGCCTGAACCCATGACACTGAACACAAACTTTAAACCTAAGCCTCTAGCTCATCCCAACACACTCCATCTTAAACCGCCTGCTGCTCATAAGGGGGCTCTTACTATGACTGTCACTCTGGCTTTCGCTGTTAGTGTGTAATTACTTCTGCTGTGACTGTTGCTCTAGTCGTACGGTCACTTACGTTTGACATCACTGCGGCTGTACTTTTACCTTGCTTGCTGATAACTACTTACTCCTATAGATATTGCTGTTGCCGTTGATATTCTAGCATTTGTTCCCAAAACCCTACTATTTTGGTCCTTGGACCCCTAGGGCCTAAACCCTAAACCCTAGTTTTGTAGTGGTACGACTACTGTTACTCTCTTCGCGAGGTGCCAGTCCTGGAGGGCAGGAAGCACCATGACCGAACTTTGGACATGAGTGACAACTTCCTGAAGGAGCGGATTCCCAGAATTCAGGCTTAGGATTGAGATTTTAGGGATTTAGGGATTTAGGTTTTAGGGATTGAGGGGTTTAGGGTTTTGGGTAAGGATTTAAAAGCGAATCAGTTCAGAAAGTCGCCTCAAAGCATGAGGAGGAATTATCAGAACAATTCTGTGAAATTGTTCTTGGAAGGATGTACGTGGAGCCGTTCGTCAAGAGTACTGTTTAGGTACCGGGTTGTGAGCCTTGAGTCTGGGGAGCTTGCCGGTGTTTCCTAGAGAGTACATACAAATGAAAGGAAAGGCAGGCAAGTCATGACAAGCGTTGGGGCGCTAGAGGTCTGCCTCAGAATGCCGGCTGCCAGGAACTTGGTGATTTTGTCTTGTCAGCTCTCGCAATGCCGAGAAAGAGCCATCGTCCCCTATCTTGCTTTTTTTCTAGCCTTATATATGCGCGCTGCAAACGGCAAGGTTAAACTAAGGGCCTGGGCACCGCGGGGAGCGGTAGAGCACTGATCCAAGTTGCAGGACTCCAAGCGGTCTGACACAGAGGCTTTATACCAGTGTATATACTCATAATTAAACCAATAGTCAGGCTTATTACAACTCAGTATTGTTTGTGCGCTTGCTGCAGCATGTCCCTGGGTCAGCAAGAACATGCATTGCGTTGGTGGAACTACTTGTATTATATAGACTTTTAGTCTTAGTGTTTACTATCCCAAACTATGGAGAGTCAGATAGAAAATGACATGAGATCGGGTCAAATGACTACATCTCCAAATCGCGCTTTCAGCCTTGTAATACTTGGCTCCTGAGTGTAATCAGCCCGGAGAAAGAAATCTGTCTTCAAGACTCCATGAAAAAGAGCTTCTCATCATCCCGGGTGTATCTGTACTTGACAGAGTCCTCAAAAGCAATTTTCTCTGTTCGTTTCCTTGCTTAATAGCGTTCTGACTGATTGGCAAAACCCTTTCATGGCACACCCTGTGATTCCCCAAGGACATCGACGACCATGCTTTTCCGGACCCGGTGGAAGGGAATGCTCACCCTAAGAGACCAAGGACCCAAATAGAAGGTTTTTATGGCCCAAATACCAGAAGTATTGTAGTATTTGGGCCCTTAAATCCTAAAGCCCTATTATTTGGGTCCTTGGACCCTTGGGGTCACATAAGTGAATCTACTTTCAGAGCCATAGGAAGGTATGCCGCGCATAGTTTTACAGCAGCCTGGACCCTTAAACCCTACCCCTTTTTGGGTTTAGGGTTTAGGGTTTAGGGTTAGGGCCTAACTTTATGTCCTGTATCTTCTATATACCGAATTGGGTACCCTAAAAAGGGGGTAGGGTTCAAGGGTGTAGGAAGGCCGGCCCTTGCCAGCAAGAGTGGCGAGAACAGCAGCCATTCCAGGCGGAGAGAGAAGTTGTTTCTGGATGGTATCTAAGGACTTTAGGAGGG
>CAJNIZ010023991.1:70893-81554 GCA_905231905.1 Symbiodinium pilosum | reverse complement strand
AGGCTTAAGGTTTGGGCTTAGGGTTTGGAGTTTAGGGATGTAGGGTTTAGGGTGTAGGGCTTAGGGGTTGAGGGATTCAGGGCTTGGGGGCTTAGGGTTTAGGGTTAGGGTTTAGGGTTAGGGCTTGGGGCTTACGGTTTAGGGTTACAGTAAACCTCCCACCCGCCTAATTTTGAATATTCCCTATCTATTATAATATACCACACTGGGAATATTTCATGTTACGGGGTGGGGGGTCTGATGTTAGGGGGAATTTGGGGACTGGTGAATCGAGTTGGCTAGAATCGATGGGCGTAGGGCCTGGCTAGGCTTGGCCTCATTCACTGACAACCCCTCAAAAAGGTAGCCAGGTACATCAATCACAGCGTTGGTCTATTCATGCATTGTACCATGCAGGACGCAGCTTATGCTAGCAGAAGTGTTGATAAAACATGATGGTTGCGCAAGCGCTAGGTTTGCAGTAGAGAAGTGCCCGCCAGAAAACATTCCTTGAGCAGATTACCCGTGCAGTATGAGCTGAAAGAGAACCTGCAAACTGAAAACGCTGCTGAAGGTACTGCCCACATACATACTTTAAAGGAGACCAGAGGATGCGGTCACTGTGCGTCTGGTCATGTAAGGGATTATATTGGGGAGAATTATTGGGGTTATTAAGGAAAAAACTGTTGATACTTCAAATCCTGCATGACCTTAGTCTACTACAGTACCGTAATTCCTCAAGTATAAGGTACTTAGGGTCATATAGGATTTTTAGTATCCACTTAATGGTGCTGTTTCATGTGGGCGTGTTTATCAATTTTTTTCCCTGGAATCCTTCAGGGTGCCCCATGCACCCCTTGTAACCCTAAACCCTAAAGCCTAAACCATAAGCGGGAATATAACCCCCATATGATCCCTCATAATTTGCTTCCTTATACCCTACCAACACCCCAGGAAGTTGAACAGGCGAGTAAGCAAGAAGCTTGAACAAAGCAGTACCCTAAACCGTAAGCCCTAAATCTTAAACCCTATACCCCTTACCCGAAACCCTAAACCCTAAACCCTAAGCCCTAAACCCTATACCCCGTTCCGGTTTTGTAAGCGTCTGGTGGTACGGGACGGCTTACGGGACTGTGCTTGAGGGCATTTTCGTAGACCTTCGGGCTGCGGAGAAAAGGTCCGATTTTTTTTAAAAACCTATAGCCCTTACCCGAAACCCTAAACCCTAAACCCTAAGCTTGAACAGAGGAGCAGATCCTGGGCAACGACTTCGCGCTCTGCCGTGTTCCGAAGTCTGCGCGCCCTCGGGTTGCACTACTAGAAAGTGTATGCGTTTAGGTTTTTAGGGTTTAGGGTTTGGGCTTTTAGGGTCTACTACAAAGGGTATGCGTTTAGGTTTTTAGGCTTTAGGGTTTAGGCTTTTAGGGTTTGGGCTCCATAGTAGGGATGTTCGACATAGACATTTGGTAGCTTCCATAAATGGGGGGGACCCCAATAATTAAAGGTTCCAACATACTAGAACTGCTTCTTATAGGGACCCCCACAAGGGTAGCCCTATTTTTGGGAAACCCCCAAAGTTTCATTTGCATCCTTCGCCGTGAAGTGCGTGCAGCTGAGTTTGAGGCAATTTCCGGCCGGACTTACCATGAGGGGTGCTTCAGCAGACCTTATATGAGTTATAGTCTAAACTCCTTGAAGGGGTTATGTAGGGGATTATAGAGGGGAGGGTTACAGGGGTTATTAAGGGGATACTAGGAGTTTAGACTATAGCTCATGTACCCCCCCACATAATTTCCCAAAACCTCGTGCTGCAGGTATGTATATACTCCTTATATGAATGCCCACCCGGTTGGAAACTTGCCTCCTGGAATTGTTCCTAGACCTCTAAACCCTAAATCCTAGAATCCTAAACCCAGGCTACTCCTGGGCATCCATGGCGTTAGAGCAGATGGCGCAGGGCGGATGCATCGCAAACGTGGTGCTGGGCGCTCAAATAGGACTCCCGGACCTGGGGGTCTCTTACACTGTTTAGGTTTAGGGCTTCTGGTTTACGGTTTGGGCTGAGAGTTTACGGCTTCGGGACTAGCGTCTAGGGCTTTGGGTTCAGGGCTTCTGGTTTAGGGCTTAGGGTTCAAGGTTAACGGCCTAGCGCTCAGCGATTAGGGCTTAGGGTTTAGAGAGAGGCTATGGGTTCGAATTGTTTCCATGTTCCACGTGCTGATGTGAACCATGGTGAGACCCCAATCCATTTCATGGGAAGATTCCCGATTCCATTCCAAGGGGAAGGTATAATGTTGGCGGGTGGGGATGTTTTGAAACGGGACTTTCTCAGAGTCATGTCCCATAATCCTTTACGAAGACTTCCATACTTGCCTGTTTGGGTATCGGTTTTGAGAAAGTTGCTACCCTCAAACCACTAGCTGATTAGTTGGGTTAGGCCCCATGCAGAAAATGTTAGTATCCAAGGAAAAAGAATAGATAGATATATACAAATATATATACACATATGTATATGGGATCCGAGTGGCTTGTGTCAGTGGGTGGCTTGACCGAACTAAGATCTTGAATTCTGAGCTCTAAGCCTTTAACCCTGACAAAACCCCCTAAACCCTAAACCCATTGGTACTATAAGCCTATTATGACAAGCCTAAAGCTCTAGGATAGGTACAGGGAAACCATGGAGTTCCCTAGCCCTTCACACGGCGACATCTTGCCGCTCCTCCAACTTATGGATGCCTTCTTGGGGCTTCCCGAATACTGGGGGTAATATTAGGGTTATATCAGGGTAATATTAGGGGTATATTGGGGTAACATGTCATGTGACGGATTTGGGTTTGAGGGGCTTAGAGGCTGAACCATGTGAGTTGAGGGTGCAAGGTTTCGGGGGTTTGAGGACGATAGGATTTAGAGAGGGATTCGGGCTTAGAGTCTGGCGGTTTAGGGTCTAGGGCCTAGGGTTTGCCAAGACTGTGGCCCGTGCGGACTGTGGGGGTCTATCAGAAGGTGCACTGGCCCCTAACTTAGTGGTTTTTGTAGAAATGAACGAATATAACCCCTTATACACCCTGCCTATATGATACATTCGCCTCTTCCCTATTAGGCACTAGTTGATTCCTATATCATCCCTATATAATATGATCTTTCCATGTTCCCTACTAAGAACCAGTAAGTTTAAGGTTTATTTTGGGAAGCTTGCCCAGCCTTTCTTCTTTATCGATGTACGCAAGACGTCACGAGACCCATAATCTTATTGCTTGGCAGTAGAGAATATTGTATATGGTTTAGGGTTTCAGGTTTAGGGTTTAGGATTTCGGGAAAACAGGAATATATTATATATAGTCACTATATAGGGACCATATGCCCTTATTCCTTGTTAAGAACCAGCAAGTAGCAAGCAATGTTAATCCCGGACCCTGGGCCCGAACCTTTCACAGTCTGCATTTCAGCTTCATGCCCCATATCAGTGCCGGGAACACAGCGCAAGCGCAAAACAAAGGGGACTCCCTGAACCCTAAGCCGCGCACAATTTAACCAAAGACAGGATGAAGCCCAAACAATGAAGCCGAAACCCCTCTGCCTTCGACAGTCTAAGGTTGAAACCATGGGCCCCTAGTGAGGTGCTTCACCCGGGGTCCTTATATAACGACTATATACCCTATATGTATCCCGTACTCGGGGCCCATACCTCTAACCTTAGAGACAGGACACAAGATGCTTTGGAGGGACGCGCTCGTCGCAGTCTTCATTGGCAATTTCGTGCTGGCGCTCATCAGCATGGCTCTCGGATCCATTGGCTGCCGCGAAGGCGTTGAGGGATCAGGGCGTTGAGTGTCAAATTGTGCCCTTCCTCTGGCCTAGCGAGACATAGCTGTGGACCCAAAACCCAAAATTCAAACCTAGACCTTTGGTAGGCCTGCAAAGGGCTTAAGTCCGATTGAGCCCTATGAATGCCCTGCACAACCCCGACCTGATGACACACACACATGAAAGAACCATGTCGTGCACAGATGAACCCCAAACCCTGAGCTGCCCTAAACCTACCTTCGGTTAGCTAGGAATGAAGGAATGTATTCTTATAGTAGTCCCTATAAAACCCATAATAGTAGCTTCCATTTTCCTTTCCACTCCCCCATTCCCAGTTCACTGAAGGTAAGTAAACCCTAAACCCCAATCCCTAAGGCATGAGCACCAATCCTTAATCTTACCTTTGGTTAGTTGGGAATGACGGAATGGAAAAGAAAATGGAGACTACTATGATGGGTTATATAGGGAGTGCTATCAGGATCCATTCCTTCGTTCCTAAACCCTTAGCTAGCCCAAGGTAAGTAATCATCAACTTCAAACTACGTGCTGCTTCACAGGGCTAACGACCGCCATGCTCGGGCGCTGGCTGGGGCTTGGTGTTGCGGGTGCTTTGAGCTTGAGCAGGAGTCAGTTTTTCTTTTTTCCTCCGGGTTGTAGGGTTGTTTCGTAAGCTTATTCGGGTTGTAGCTGTGGTTGGAAAGATAATCATGATTGTCGGCTTGTAGGATGCACCAGAGTTGCACGCGTTTTTGCCACCATCTACCGGCACTGGATAGGGCCACGTGAGACTCTGAGCTTCTTGCAAGTTCAATGTGCTGCACAGTCCTCAAATAGATCAAGCCTGTGTAGGCAAACCATGTTACCCGAGACTACATATGTCCCAACTTGACATGGAACCCCGTATACACCTTACAGTTTACAGCGTGCATTTTAGGGCTCCCATGCAAGTTTTGGAGATTGCAATTTTGTGGATGATGGACAATCTGGGGCTCTTCAGAAACAGTTGGCAACGGGAAGGAGGGGCACATGGCCTTGGCTTTCATTTTAGGAATGTCACAGGAATTTGGCACAGATACAGTCCTTGCCAGGTAGGTAGACTTCAGTTTGGGGTTTGCAGAGTGTATGTCTCTATGGCCAAGGCCCAGCTTGACGAAGGTTCAGATAGCTGGTGTGATTCTGGGATAGCATGCTATGCGCAGGGGGTAGGCTTCAAAATAATGTATGATCTCCTCTTAACTGCCATATAGTCTCTACACATCCATATGCAATTAATGCTTATAGGGCCTAGAGAAGGGGGGGGCTTTGGTGCTTTTGGGGGCTTGGGGCACAGGGATGTTAGGGTGAAGTCTGGGTGAACGAGCCCCCTACTAGCTGCCTCAAGCATTTCTTAGATAATCTCTTGACTTAGTATAGGGTTTAGGGTCTAAGGTTTCAGGTTTAGCGGTAGGTTTACCTACTATCCCAGATAACCCTCCCATGAACACTGCTATCAAGTAGACCAAGATCCCTAATGTAACCCTACATATATATTTATACACACCCTTAGAAGACCTTTATAACATGCGTACTCCTGTACGGGAGTAAGCACCTGGAGCCCTTTGAGTCTTTCTGGGTTACTGAGGCACCGGCGTCCTCAGTGCCATCTGTGCCTGTAGCCTCTTCGGGTGGTTTGGGATGCAGGCTGAGCGCCTGGTCTCCCACAAGTAGGGCTGGGGTCTTAAAGTCTCAGGGTTCAGTTACTCCAGTTGGGTTTTAAGGGTTTAGGGTCAAGGGTGCGGCGAGTTAAGGACCACACTCTGTGCAGTCTGGCTGAGGCTGTAGACTTGGTGGCTTAGGGTGTTTGGGGCTCAGGGCACTCTGCTCAGTTTTTTTTGACGACGACCAATGGTGACAGGGAGTGGCAGTCCACAAGACCTGAAGGGTTTAGGGTTCCGGTTTCAGGGTTTAGGGCTTAGAGTACTGTTTCCAAACATTTCGAGCACTCTCAATGCCCCAATCCTCAACATCTCACCCCCCGCTACAGCTACGGCTTGAGGGATTGTTTTCAAACATAATTCGACTGTCGAATTTTGAGAACAGGTACACTAGTTGTTTACCATGCTACCTCTAAACTCTAAACCCTAAGTTTAAGCTTTAAACTCCTGCTATAGCCCTTTAAGCTCCTGAATTGCTATTGTTATTATTGTCCTAGACAACACACCTGTTTCGTAACATGCCTGGTAGCTTAAACCTCAAAAACCTTTAAACTCCCGACTGTAACCACCCTTTCCATGGCATATTCTATGTCTTTTTCCATTTGAGTCTCCATTAGTACCCTACATGCTGAAATCTAACCCTAAACCCTAAATTCCCAACCCAATTCAGCTTATCCAGTTCAGGATTGCAGGAATCGGTTTGGAATCAATGGTGGCGGGTCCTGCATGGGCCTGGACGCTGGTTAATGGGGGGCTAGCCACTCTCTGAGAAATTAGGATTTCCCAGAACAAAGGGTACTTTTAAAGGGGTTATATCGACATATGGGGGTTTATAGGGTTTAGGGTTTAAGGGGGATCTAGGGTTTCCGAAAAGTTAGGCTTACCTTTAAAGGGGCGATAGGGATATAGCGGCATATAGTGTCGTAATATAGGCTTTAGGGTTTCAAGTCGAAGTGTGTGTTAGCGCTTCCGAATTTTGCGAGGGTTACCATTTGGGGGTACCCATAGTAAGGACCATGGCATAGTGCAGGCTATGTTGGCGTCCGCCCCTTTATGGAAGCTGCCCAATAGTCACTAGGCCGATGAACTTTTGCAGGATCTAGAGTGAGCCAGGTACTGGGAGGATTTGAGCTGTAGCAAATCACAGCGGAGAGAGCCAGGCATTTTTGGAAGCCGGGAATTTTGGAAAATTGGTCAGGGATCCGGACCGCGTATCCTGCACAATGTTGAAAAGTGTGCATGTTTGAAGTCCGTTGAACCAGTGCTGAAATTCAAAATGCCAATGGAACAGCAGGAGCGAATCTTGCATAGAGTGGAAGGCCTTTCCCACGAGGTGACGTTTATTGTTGCCTTTGGTTTCCGCTGGATGGTCGGGGCAGCCTGGATCACAGGTGCCTTGCTTGCAAGTATTTTCAAAGAAAGCAGGCGGAACATGAAATGCAATCCCGTGCCTGAAAACAAGCTTAGTCCTAAAACCCTAAAAACCTTAAAATTCCTGCTTGAACTGTACAGAACGAGAAATCGTCCTGGCTTCACCAACCTTAGTAAGGTCCAGTCTTCCTGGTCGTCGTCATTTGGGCCTGCGTGGTTGCCCAGCAGGGCTCCCGCACTTCGGCTTCGAACGTTTGATAGCATTCGCTGGGGAGTTTTCTCAACATGCCCCCCCACATGATTATTTCGTGCGCCATCACTTCAGTCATGCCAATATGCCCCACCCCTTGAGGTCCACCTTCAGGTCCCCAAACCCGTTAGTTAAGGGGCCTGCCACTGGTGCCACGGGTATCACCATCATAGCTCACAGGGGGTTGGGAAACGGAATGCCCATGATTGGCATACTCTGGGTCCCTATATCTGGGACACTTTCAGAATACCAGCCCCAATATTGCTGCCCACAGCTGTGCACCATAAACCCTAAACCCTAAACCCTAAGCCTAAACCCTAAACCTAACCCAAAATGGCCTGCAAAACTGCCAATCCCACAGGATGGTTGTGGATCAGTGTAGGAGTGTAACCCCTGAAGTGCTACCACGCGGTTTAGGGTGTAGGGTTTAGGGACCGTTTCTTGGTAGGGAATTCCCCCCTATAGTATATTCCCTTCTTCCATATGAAGAACAGTAAGACGAGAGCCCCTATAGTCCTCAAGCTACTCCCGAAGCAACTCCTGCGAACAAGAATTAAAAGAAGAATTCCTCCTGAAACCAAGGCCTCGGACCCGGAATCCTACAACCGATATCCCTAAACCGCGCCTAAACCCCATAACTTGTAACCTCTACCCTACTTACCCTAAGCTGCTACACCTCTTACCTGTCCAGGAGAGAGCTTCAGACAGCATGTGCCTGCGGCTTCGGAGCTTTCGCTGTGGCCTGCCGGGATTTCTCACAATACCTCTGGGGACTCTCTAAAGCTGGTCTATGTAGATATGTATATTCATATGTAAACGTATATGTATACAAGGGTATGTAATTTGGTACGCACAACAACCTTAGCGGTCCATGAGTAGGCAGGAGAAGGAGATCCATTTCTTTGCTATCCTTGGTGAGGCTGTCGGGGCGAAATGGTACTGAATATGAGCTATAGTCTAAACTCCTAGTATCCCCCGAAATAAGCCCTTTAATATTCCCCTATATAATCCCCTATATAGTCCCCTTTAAGGAGTTTAGACTATAGCTCATATGCTGTCAGGTGTGGCCTCTTGGGATGCCATGACATGCGGAGTAGCATTGAATTTCCAAGGACCTGAAGCTTAAACCCAATCGCTGCGAACGCTACGCTTCTAAGGGGTATATACCTCTTATATACCCTATGTAATCGTATCTCGGCCTGTATAACCCTTTATGTCGAGTTTCCAATGACCTTCACCACGATAGTAGCCCAGGCCCAGGTGTTCAGTAACTTGCAATCATGAGGGGCAATAGGAATTGCATCATCTCTTTCTCAATACGCCCAATTTGGAACCATACACCCCTCTTTAAGGGTACAAGGAGGCAGGGACCCCAACTTCCTCTCCCTTTTTAGGGCGTGTAGACGCTTTTAGTTTTGTGCTTGATATCAGCGCCTCAAGATCCTACGTAGCTTTTCCATGAAGCGCTTGTAGCATGCTGACCCTCAGGTGGCACAGCACCTCAGTGGTGGTGGGAGGCTGGGTGGTGGGCAGCACTGTCCTTTCTGACTTCACCCGGTCCCTAGGCTTGCGAGGGGTAGGTTTGGAAACAAGTTCTAATGTTTTTGCCCTTTATCCCTATGTAATCCTTCAGTAAAGCCATAGCATTTGAGTATTATAGGCCCCCCAAACCTACCCGACCCCAGATGTGTGGATGCAGACAGATGCAGGGCCCTAGGCACCTTAGCCTTACCTTTCTGTTGCAGATTGTAAGGTTTGGCTTGATGCAGCGCTGTGAAATAGAAGCTCACTAACATGGAACCTGAAAGGACGCCCACTATAGACTGGTATCATTATTGGAGGTGAGGTTGTATCTTCAGCTTTGAGACTGAGAATGTCACGAGCCAGGATTTGCAATGGTGGCACCCTAAGGTAGTTCCAACTTGACGTCTGACGTCCCTCCCTGAGCCTGGAAGTATGAATGTCCGCGCCTAAGTACAAACGGAGCTCCACAAAGCGAACCCCAATCTTCAAAGTCCTTCAGAAAAAGGGCGATGGAGCATCAGGCCGAAGTAGATCCGTATACAGCCCAGAACTTAACCGCTAAAGGAGCATTACAGACAAAATCTCTACAGTCCTACTTCAAAGACCCTCGGCAGGCCCTTCAGCGAATGTAAGTTAGGGCTTAGGGTTAAGGATTTGGGGCTTTGATGTTGATTTCGGTGTTCTCCGTTTGTGCTACCTGTCAAGGGACCTCTTGGAAACTCAGGGTTTACGGGGATGCCCATGTTGACGGACAAAATGACCCAAGACCCTGCGCACCCCATGCTCAGGAACAGTGCAAACAAAGGATGGCATGCTATGCCATGGCATGGTATGGTGTAGCATAGTGCAGTACAGAACAACGCATACTGTAGTACAGTAGGCTATTCTACGGGATTTCGCTCATCAACACTATTTCTGCTTGCTTGAGGACCAGGTAGGCAATAGTCGAGTCATAGCCAGATCATAACATTCTTTCCCGAAAAGGGGGGGGGGGGGCGCTTGTGGACCTGAAGGGTTATTGGGTTCACAAGGAATATGGGGGTCTCTGCTACAGGGTCTAATTTCAAGAAACTCTCATGACCCACTCAAACCGAAGCCCTTATTTAGCCCAGGTTTGCAAAGTCAAAGCGACAGGCAGGGACTTGATTCAGGTTTTGGGTTTTAGGGTGTATGCGGGGTTCCGCATATTTTGCGTCACCTTTTCTGGAGTCCCTATAAAAAGGAATGAAAACATCATGTATTGGGATCTAACTTAGAGCCCCCTATTCATGGAAACTCCCATATTCTGGTGAGCTCCCTCTTGGTTTCAACCCACGGGACCCTCTGTAGGGTTTAGGGTTTAGGGTTGCCAATTTTGCCGCGTCGAAGTATGCTATGCGTCGTGGGGTCGGCCCCAATGATTAAGCAGCCCTATCATGTGCACCCGCAGCTTGATGGTGTTTTCGTATAATGTTTTATTTATGGGGTTTGGGTTGCGTTGGTCCTGCAGTCGTATTTTGGTTTAAGTCGACATCAATAAACAAAGCAATCAATCATTCGATTATAAGTCGAAGGTAATCCCCAGCAATCTAAGGTTGGAAGTAGCAGAATCCCAGGGCTAAGGGCCCATACTGAGGGCCCATGGTTTCAATCTTAGAAGCAATCTCTCTCGAACCTAAAGCCCAATCCTGAAAGTCCCTGAACCCCAAACCGCAAAACCCCTTAAACCCTGAGCCCTTGCATGTTCATCGCCGACGTCCTGGAATGCCAGCCTGCCTGGGGCCCCAGTTAAGTTTAGTTAGTGCAGTTTAGGGTTAGGGATTTAAAGCACATATTTACTAGGGTTAAGGATCCAGGGTTTTTTATGACAGCCATGCGCTTCCAATGCTTGTCTCGAAGATGGAAACTTAAAAGGGTGGCGCTTTGGCGCTGCCACCAGCCGATAGGATCCAGGGTTAGGGTTGGGGATTCAGGGTTAGTAGGTTTAAACTAGAAAAAGGGTTGGGGATTCAGGGATGGGTGATTCACAAACTAATAATATTCCTAGGCCTGTAATCATC
>CAJNIZ010023991.1:40775-59872 GCA_905231905.1 Symbiodinium pilosum | reverse complement strand
CCGAATTTCTTATATATATATATATGTATCTATGTTTTATAATTTTACATACGTTATAAAACTTAATGCGGAATCCGGGCCAAGATTCGAGAACCTGATTCCTGTCCAGAATTCCGGGCCCGGATTTCGGGACCGAATTCCGCGCCCAACATATTGACTGTACATTTGTATTTTACATTCTAAAAAACTTTATCATATTAATGTGTATACATATATTTTTACGCATTATTTTCGTCCATTTGGAATTGGGGTCTTGAAACCAGCTTCAAATTCGGGTCCGGAATCCGGTCCCGGAAATCAAGTCCAGAAATCCAGCCTGGAATTCGGGCCCGGAATCAAGGCCCGGAATCCGGGCCCGGAAATCGGGCCGGAATTCGGGCCCGGAATCCGGGCCCGAATAAATTCTTAAGAAATCTATAATGAAAAAAGTAAATCATTTCGTTATGCTTAAATGTTTCTCTATATTATTATTATTATTCTTAATGAAAACCAATCCGGGCCGAAACTTCGGGCCCGAATTCTCGATCCGTGTATTAAAATTCAAAAAGGTAATTGTTATATTTCTATTATAAATATTTTCAATATGATTATAATCTTATTTAATTCGGTTCGGAATCTGGGCCCAGATTCCGGGCCCGGATTCCGGGCCCGGATTCCCGGCCTGGATTCCAGGCCCGGATTCCGGGCCCGGATTCCAGGCCGGATTTCGGGCCCGGATTCCGGGCCCGAACTTGAAACCCGAATTTTAGGCCGAGAGTTCGGAATGGAATAATTATTTTTTTTACATATTCATCATATTTAATTTTGTTTTATTTTCAACGGTTCGGATTCCGGGCCCGGATTCTGGGCCCGGATTCCGGGCCCGAACTTGAAACCCGAATTTTGGGCCGAGATTTCGGAATGGAATAATTCAATTTAAAATTAAGTATTTATTATATTTAATTTTGTTATATGTTTAATTAATTTCTTTACGACATATTTCGAAAAGTTAAAAATAAAAATGTATATATATTGATTTTCATATATCGGTCTTTAAATCCGGGCCCGAATTTTGGGCCCGGATTTTCAATTTGAGTTCTTGATCCGGAATTGCAAAGGATCACCATTGCGTAAACATGACATTCATTTTTTTTTTAAGTTATTTTAACTATTTTAAAATATTTCGGATTTTAATTAATATTTTTTCTGAATTCATAGAATATTTTTTATACTTCGATTCGGAATCCGGGCCCGAGGTCCGGGCCCGGATTTCGGTTTCAAATACCGAAAAATTGTAAGCGGCCTAATCAAAATTTATTTCGTAGCAATATGAATTTCGGGTTGTGAAATTTAAAGCGAAAACCATATTTCGAAGTCGTATCTACCATATACATATGTATAACTGTTCTTTGGCTCGCTCTTAGGACTCTAACCTTTTCAGGAATATTCAGCCAGTTGTCAAAGCCATCACCAGATCCTAAATCCTGCTACTACCCTATTATTAATTCTGAAGCTACCGAATTGCGCGAGGACGATTGACTGCTCAACGTGGAGGTGTCCCTGTCCATGACTTTGCTTGCAAGTGCCAAAGTGTTGGCGTGAGGGTCTGCATAGATATGAATGATAATGAGTGATTGCTGCCTGCCGCTGCAAACAAGTTTTAAGCTTCAAGTCATTCTTTTCAGCCTCCTCCACCCGCCATCTCATCATGCCCAGCTGGTACACGTGCCTCTTGGAAGAGCGCTATGAGAACCTCGTCATGAAGCTTGGGAGCAAAGATTCATCGTCTGTCAAGTTGTTGATGCCCCAGCTGTTTAGCACGCATACAGACGCCATCTCTGCCATTTGGCTGCATGAATATCTAGCTTTCTGTTTGTCGTTCAGATCGTCCTTGCAAGTTATGCCTTTCGCATCTGTCCCCGGCAAGAGGCGATGATCTTCCATGAAGGCCGAAGACTGAAGTTCAACCTGTCCAATGATATCGACAACTCACGTGTTGTTGTTGGCGGTCGAGCTCTCCCGAAGTACTTCGTTGTCCTCAAGATCAATATTCATGACCAGCGTCGGATGGATGGTGACGAGTTCAGGCTGGTCACGAACGATCAGCTCTTTGTCAATTGCCTGCACTTCGGCGGCAAGCATTCCCCAGGATCGTTGAGGTCCTTGGATGCCGAGTTTCTTGGCACCTCCTGGACAGCAGCGAAGGAGTGGATTTGGCAGACGAAGGTCCAGAAGAGCCCGAAAGTCTGGACCTTTTACGTGGTCTTGTCTGACAATTACCATCTTTCGGAGGATGTCCGTGAGTGCAGATTTGTCCAGGGCTGAGTTGCATGTTTGGGGTCAGTGGCAAGCCAGTGTGTGTGCATGGGACTTAACCTGAGCAATGTCAGAGTCAAGGAACCAAAGTCGCTTTTCAAATATTTGCTGATGAACACGAAGGGAAATCGGTCGCTGATGGAGGAGGCCGAGCTGTTGGGGGACGACCTGAAAACTGGTGTGGTCTTGTTCAACAGCTCCGAAGACGCGGCATTCGTGGGCTGCCTGCATGAAAGGCTCATGTCCAAGACTCAGCATCTTCTTTGCCTGGAGATGAACCCGGAAGTCCTGACTCATGCAAAGGACAGAGATTTTGCAAGACTGAGCTTAACAGTGATGTTGTAAAGACCGTTGTCCCTTGCGACAGGAGCACTTGCTGGAGACCCGCATTGTCTCCAGGAAGATAAGTCTTTGCGACTACTGGGTCGTCCGGTCTGTGGCGGCCGAAGCGATGTGGAACAGAGAGCTTGCCCACAAGCTAGGCTGTTTGTCCTCTTGCGTTAGCATTTGCAAAGCTGAGGTGCAGTTCCCGCTCACGCACTTCCGTACAAGTGTGAATCAACTGCTGAAGAAGTCCGAAGCAACAAGGACCGAGCCAAGTCCATCATCTTTGGTTTACTTGTGGGGATTCGTACTATTTCATCATTTTGCCAACTTTGCTGCAGGAACATGGCTGCTCAGAAAGAGTTGGAGGCAGCGATCGATGAGAAGAAGGATGAGCTGAAGGAGTTGGTACGCAAGCTGACGGAGATGAAAGGGGGCGATGGCTATGACAGCGAAGAGACTGTTGTGAAGCCAGCTGAAAGCCTTGAGAGCGAAGAGACAGTTGTGAAGGCAGCTGAACCCCTGCAGAAGCGTGCCAGGTTTCAGCTGGACTCAAATCCTGATGCTGCTGCTTCGTCTGAGTGGTGAGACTGTTCTCAGACCAGTTTTCCAGTGAGAGAGTGCCTGGCGCACACAGTTTTGCATTTAAGACCAGGAAGCCGCTATGTTTTGCAGTTCTGGCCCAGCACAATCCGAGCTGTGCAAAGGGACCAAGTGTGACGTCCGCTGCCGGATCCATCCGTGTGAAACAGCTGTTGTTGTTCTGTCGCCTGTGCATCAGCCAGCCTTCTGCTCGCAGTCCATGAAGATTCCTAGATTCTTCACAGGTTTCCTTGTCATTGTGATGTTAGCTTCCGCACGGGACCTCGGCTTGTATCTGTATCAGGGTTGTTCCATGTTAGGGCAGGATTCCAGGGCCGTTTTCATTCACATAGCAGGTAAATGTATGCTAATTCTACGTTGCGCTGAAAGCTGCTACAGAAAGGCGAGGCCATGAACATGCTTCGAATTTCACGTTTAGGTGCGTGTCAGAAAGGTTTTTGTGTCTAGGCAGACCTCACTTCCAAATTGCTGGCTCCTAGCGCAATCCCCACGTGCTGTTCTGTGCTGCTCCCTGAGGTTGTGCCTCGCAAGCGGGTCTACTCGGTTTGTGCGCGCAGGTGCGATCACTTGGATCATGGCTTCAGGCTGAGGGCTTGGGGCTTATAGGGCTCAAGGAGTAGCATCGACATGCAACATGAAGATGATGCATTGACGGTTTATATTGCAGTGCCTCGCTTTCGTTAAAGAACCTCATGTGCAGATGTTCAGCATGAGAACGCGGCCCATGCTAAAAATATTTAGAAGGAACGTAACTTGAAGTAAGAGCTTTGTGCCCTTTGAACTTTGGGCTTCGACTTGATGCCTCAACTCCTACAAGCCGAATCAGGCCAATGAAGCTGAAAGCCACAAACCCCAAAAATCCCAAACCTTCTTTACAGCCCTCAAGACCCCAGACGCCAAAACCCGAACACTCTCATGCTGTTGCAGTTTCAAGGGAAGGCCCGCCTTCGGGCATGATTTTTCCATGTGTGAGTAGGGTTTCAGAGCAGCGTTCAAGCAGTTTTCACGAGGAACCATTTTCTCAGCCCAGAAGCGAACTCATCATGAAGACGTGAGCAAAGATGCCATGAGATTTCAAAAGAAGTTGTGAGATGGCTTGACGCAGGGCGTGACCAACATCTTTGAAGCAAGTTTTGGATTTCGCTAGCCATGGATCTCGTTGCTGCGCCGACCCAAAAGGCTAGCAAGCGCAATGTGCCCAAAGAGAAGGTCCAACAGTATGAGGCCAACCGCAGGAAGAGACTCAGGCGCATTTGTGTAGGATTCTTGCGTCGTGCAAAGGTCATGAAGGTTGGAGCGAAACTTAAGTGCATACAGGTTGGATCCAATTGTGGTGGAGCGCTTGCACATGCAGCTGGAAGACTTTCGGCAACTTCTTCTTGTCAAGTCTCCTGGCTGCCAGATGGGAGAAAAAAGTGCGTTCAGGCTTGCCTCTAGTCATTCATGATTATATTGCTCAGGAATAACGAAATTTCATATTTCGAGCAAGAGCTGGAGCATGCGTGCCTCAGTGTGCAGTTTTAATTTCTCTCTGCTTGATTTATTCATCCGCAAATGCATTCCTCAGGGAACGACGACTGGATGATATGGAGGATCAGATCCTTCTGTTCTTCAGACAGCTCCGAGAGGCCAGGAGTGAGGATGAGATGGAGCGGGCGTGCCTCGGCACGCAGTTTTTCAGGCATTCTGAACCAGACCATCAGCGTTTTCTTGCTGAAAGCACGCAAGACTGCGTGTTCGCCCAAGGATTCGGCAGTGCAGTCGGCGCATGAAGGAAGTTCGAGACCCTCCTGGAAATGTGGCCACTGCAATTCACGCGCTGGAAAACGATTCTGACTATGAAGAGCCTCAGGATGCGTCTAGCGGCTCCAACGGTTCCAAGAGTGATACTGATGCTGACAGTGCCAAACAATGAGAGGGACGGGCTAGCTGCAAGTTTCGACTCAGTGGGAGCTCTTTATTTTCCACCCATGCAAATCATGATGTAGTGTAGGCATGTTCACGTGGGGTGCCTCTCCTGTAGTTAAGTCACTTTCCTAAAGTGTATAGATGGGGTTCGCGTGCTGGTTGCAAGTTGCTGTGCAGGCAGGGCATGGTTTGTTAAGTTGTCTCACATACCTCGAGCTCGGAAGAGCGTTGGAAAATCGCCAGTCACTGATGGTGTTGTGTGCTGATAGCTGGGCTGGCTTGACACATGGACTTGCTGCAGGCAGAACAACGACTATGCCTGCGAAAAAGTTGTATCCTCAGGACACTTGCAGCAGAAAAACCTTCTCCAGGGGCAGTTAGGTAGCAACACAGCATGTATGTGTATCACACAGAGCTTTGCATTGCTAGCGTTTGTTACTGCCCTTTGACACTTGGTGGCTGATAAGGTTTCCAATCCCCTGGATGCCCCCAAAATTTCGTCCAATATAAACTTGCCAAAAACCTCAAATTTCTTCTCCAATATTAAAAGGCCTTGCAGCCCTGCAAGACCCTCATCATACTGCCGCGGTAATTCGTCATAGTGCAGTGCACCATGCTCCTATTGCGAGGTCAGCGCTGGCAAGTTCTTCTCACAGGCCAAGTGATCAGGCCCGCCTGTTCTGTGGTCAGATTCACAACGGGGGATGTCTGCGCAACGCGTGCGTAGGCATGGGTCTTCAGCATCCAGAGTTTATTGGAATCAAAGAATGCGCAGGAGACAGATTGTGCAGTCAATATGAAGCGGGTGCTTGGAATGAGATTTTGGAAATTAGAGCACAGGCGCCCCAAACAGGGATGATTGCAAGGGAACCTGCACAGGGCTTTTACCTTCTGTCATAGAGCGAACAGGGGTTTGAGGAGGGCTTTAAGAGTGGGAGGGACTGTGAATATGGGCCTTCCAAAGGTCACGAACAGGAGCGCACTTTACTGACTCAAGAACCAGGCCTCAAACAGGTTCCGGCACTGCGCTACCGTTTCGGGTCACCCATCCAACAGCCCCTGAATGCCCCCGAGCACCCCAAAAGGTTTTCATTAATTCTCTCTCTCTCTCTCTCTCTCTCTTATTCAGTTTGGCCTCAGGTCAGGTTGATTTGGCCATCCCTCAACCATAGGTAGGAGGCATATATGCCGTTGGGATCATCAGGTGATGTGTTGGGTTCACTTCAGGGGTACCCCTAACATGCCTCGCACAGCACGTGCAAGGGATATTCCGGGTCATTGAATCGGTCACACGAAAGATGTGCTGTTCCAGATTCCTTTCTACAATCTTGGTACGAGGCGCAGAAAGATAAGTTTCGGGTTGGCTCTTGTTTCATTCCTGACATGCCTTTCACAGAGCGTGCAGGGCATATTCCTGGTCAACAAAGAGGGTACCGAGAACATGAGGCCCTGTTCGTAGCGCAAGCCACCTTAGAATTAGGTTAGAGATATTGTGAGTCTTATCAGGTACTAAGTACAAAACAGTCATCATAATTTGCTAAACCGCAGTAAGAAAAGATTCATCTCTGACGTTCTGTCCAACTGCAGCCTGAAGCAGTCCAACGAATGCATTAATACCAATCTAAGCCTGGGGCGCTTTCCTAATATACCTCACACAGAGCGTGCAGGGGATATTTGGGGTCATTGAATCCGTCAAGCAGTGGAGATGCTTTGTCAAACAGCTGTTTAACTTTCGCAACCCACTCATAAAAGACTACTGCAGTGATGTAATCTCTGATGTTCTGTCCCACAACCTCAATCGCTCGAGCAAATCCCAATCTAGGGCATGTTCCTAACAACGCAGACATAGCGTGCAGGGATATTTGGGGTCCTTGAATCTGTGAGGCAACAGAGATATTTTTCTAGATTCCTGTCTCATAAAAGAGATGATTCTGCTTGGCCCATGTGCAGGGTATATACCTGATCACCTCCACAACCTGAGAATGCCTGCCTGAGATGGATTTTCTACATTGGTCGCCTTTGTTCGGGAGCCCGTAATCCCTGCCAGATTTGAGAGTACTTCTCTTGGAAATGAATCATGCTGCAGCCGCTTTGCCCAGGACGCTGATTGCCAGAATCACCTGATCACACGCCTCAAAGTACATGTGATGTCAAGGTTGCATGTTCAATATACAAGGTTGTTGCTACTGCGCATGCTGCCTAGGTGTAGAAACTTGGGAAAGAGACCCAGGCAAAAGTGTGGCTATGTGAATGTTGTAAGGTGAAGGTCGCCATGGTTTTAGAAAGTATCAGGTGTCCTTACTGACTGCGGGCTAGGTTGTATGCAAATTCATTGGCAGTTATCCTACTCCTGGGCCGCAACGACTCTGAAGTACCTTTGCTGCCATGTCCCTGTCTGAGTGTGAGAGCTTAGCTGGCTCGTCTGAGCATTCCAGTTCTGGTCTTGCGGAAGAGACAGAGGATGCTGTCAATGTGCCAGCTCCTGCATGTCCAGGGAGGCCTTCGGAGCCGGATTCTTTTCTTGGCTCTCCAGACGAGACAGAGGAATTTCACAGGGATTTGGATTTGATGTATCCAGATGCTGAATCATCAGAAGCAGAGCAGGCTGTTGAGGCACGTGTGGCTCCAGAGTCCCCTCCTGGACTTATGGAAAGCAGTGGTGAGGAGGCATCTCTTGCTGGAAGTTCGCCTCAGCGTGCACGTTCACGTTCTCCTCGGAGTGCGCCAGCGCGTGCCGCATCACCTTCTCCACAGTCCTCTGCAGGGCTCAGTGACGATGTGGATGAGTTATCAGATGAGGAGCTGCCGCAAGCCGTCAACCGCCAGCAGCCTGTGTGTAGGCAAGAGGGCCTCCTGCAGCAGAGCATGACTTGGGCAGTTTTTTTGTTGGGAGCACTCACCCAGATCATGGACATTGGAGATCTTCAGCGTTCCTATCTGGGACAGGACAGACAAAGCTTCTATTCTACACACTGCTCTGGTATGGGTTGTCCAGAGATGGCCCTGCTTTTTTTGGGAAAGGCAGCTCAAGTTTATGGCCGCTTGCGGATGCGCTTGCAGAACGCTGCTTCCTGCGACATTTCCCACAGATGTCGTAATCTCTTACAAGTTCGGACACCTGAGAGCCACGTTTTCTCCGACATATTCGAGAAATTTCCAGGCTGGCAGAATATTCCTGTGCCGGAGAACCTCCTGAACTCGTTGCCGCGTGAGATTCTGCATTTTGCACAGCAGCTCTATCGACTGCGAGCGGCGTACGAGCCAGGCAAGGCATGTGTGTGTGCCACACACAAGCAGTGCTGCCTGGAGCCGGACGTTATTTCTGGGGATGTGTCTGGGACACCTTGCCCACCATGGAGCAGGATGGGCAAACGTCTCGGCTGGGCAGATGGCAGGGCGATGGTCACATGTGCGTGGGTCGCCAAGCTGCTGGAGCAGAAGCTCACATGGGCAGTCCACGAGAACGTCTCTGGTTTTGACGTGGGAGCTTTGGACTATGCCTTGCAGCGGCAGTACCACATTTGCCACCTGAGCTTGTCTCCAGCCGATCTGGGCTTCACTCTCAGTCGTAGACCGCGTCTGTATTCCATCCTGGTTCGCAAGGATGCGGTCTCACTTGTGAGAGAGCCCCATGTGGCTTGGGAAAGCTTGAAATGATTGCTTTTTGCTTTCTATCTTTTGTTGTTTTTTTCGGGTTACTAGGGCATCACTCTCCTTAGAGTATGCCCCCCCCCCAGAAACAATTTAGGGCTTCCTGAATCCAAATTGGTTGAGGGTCTGAGCTGAATCCTAATGGTATAAGTATTGGTAACAATATTTTGATGGATTCAAAGTAGATTGTTTGATGTCTTCACACCTGGCAGCTATCAAATTAGAGTATTTGGCCCCCCGAACTTGACATATAGCAGATACCCCCGCAAGACTTGCCTATCCTGAATGATTCCCTGATGATGAAACTTGACAGAAAAGCGGCGGGTGCAACATTATCTAACGCGTTTGAGTTGGCCCTGGCCCAGGTCGTCGCGCAAGAGCTCCTGCGACGATTTGGGGCTTTCAAGCCCGAGCTGGTTGTGGCCGATCTGCTGGTCGCCTCGTCCGCGCAGCTCCTTACTGTGGAGAATAAGCACAGGCTCAAGGCTGGTCTGCCAACCCTGGAAAGTCCCTCTGGCGATTGGACATATCTTTTGAAGAGTTCCTGCCAAAAGTCTTTGGCTTTGCAATTAGCAGAAATGCCATTTTGAGTGTGCGGTTCATGTCGGGATCAAACTCACACCAGTCGTAAAGGCAGAGGGTTGTTTTCGCAAAGGTATAGCCTTTTGAATTAAATAATTGTCAGGTAGTGAAAAGCTGATTTGGAGTGATCAATATGAGGCATTTGGCCGCTTACAAGGAGCTTTGGATGGAACGGCAAGGGATGAATGCCGAGCTGGACGACAATGTGGTTTTCGACATATCCCAGAACCCGCGTAAACGCTTCTGTGCTGGCTACATGAAGCTCCCCTGCCTTCGGACGAATACTCTGCTCTGGCATCCGGCCTCCAAAAGGTGGCTCCTTCCTATGGAGCTGGCGTTATCTCTGGGTTGCGCAGCGACTGGTAGCTGTGCCCAAGCTGCTCTGATGGACATAGATCCGTGTCTCCACCTGTACACAACAAGCATGCTTGGCAATGCTATGCACATACCGTGCGTAGGCTTTGCGATCACGGTGGCTCTTGCGTGTGCTGTGCCGAGATGAGGAGATTCCTGTCCTAATGAAAATCTGTGATTAATAAACCCCTTTTAATAAGAATCATAATAAGGATATGAATATAAATATTTAAACCCTGGGGTTTATAAATCACAGATCTACATCACTCCGGTTGCGTACCACTGGTGAAGCTGACTGGTGAAGTCCCTGCTGCTTGGAGGTTCACTTGGCGCTGCCCTGTGCTCAAAAATGCGTCTACCTGATTGTTTGAAGATTAAAGTGATGAACCTCAGTAATACACAGAGCTGAGATCTTCCTGTCCTAATGTCACTGTAGACCTCCACCTTGAGTAGGGATTATAATAAGGATCCTCATGATGTTAAGACCCTGAAAAGGAAGGGATTTATTAATCATGCTTCTGGTTGCGTGCCACTGGTCAAGATGTTTGGTGTTCTTACTTGGAGCTCCATCAATCCATCCAGGATCTAGACTGCGTTTCTGGGTATAAGAGGAGCATGTTGGGGAGACAGAAGGTATAGTAGGCAAAATTGATTGTTTCAATGATTGGCGTTCAGACTGAGAAATGATGCACGCAAAAGTGCTTTGTTGTGTGGGTACGGTATTTGTTTTTGTTGCCTTTGTGTAGACCATTTGCCACAAGAGGAACCTTGAGACCCAGAAGCTCCCAGCAGCAGCTAGGGCAACTGCACATAAAATATAGTATCTTATAGTCCCTGAGTAATAGTGCTTTGTTGTTGGTATGCTGCTGATCAATGTTTTTTTCTGCGTAGGCCGTTTGCCACAAGTGGAATGCAGAGCTTGGCACCCTGGAACATTTTCTCCTGTCAATCCCTGAGCTCTTAGGTTCTGGTTGATCACTTGTTGATCGTAGTAACTAGCTTCCGACCTCGGCAACTGATCTCATGACAAAGGCACTCCCAAAAATCCTCGTGCCGCAGGTGCTATATGTGCTGGGCAAGCCGGGCGCTTACGCGCTTGCTAATTCAGTTGGGCAGCTTAAATTGAATTTCCTTTACACCTTGCAGGCCTGGTAGTTCATTATCTTCATACGTTCGTATATGATGCTTTGGGATTATTTGGTTTGTTTGACCTTCTTGCTTTTGGGAAGTTTTGTACAAGCCCCGAATTATTGAGCTACATGATTCACAGAATGCGGTCTGCAAGGGGAGCCGATGTCAACAATTCTAGAAGTGGACTGCGGGCCAAAGATTCAGAGGCTTTCCATCTTCCAATCCTGCCTGTCCAGTAGTCAGATCCAAGACAGTTTATGTCTGAGCAAGACATTGGAATCTGAGGGTAGGCGGGAATGCAGATTGCACAGGGAGTTTCAAGGAAGTACTTTGAAGGAGATCGTGGAAAATGAGGTAGAGGGGCCCTGAACAGGGGTCATTGCCTGGGGCCCTGCGCAGGGGTTTTAGACAGGCGCCCTTGCGTCATAGGTTCATGAATTTCGGAAACAGTTCTGCTTCAGCCTATCTATGTGTGGTCTGCTTCAGCCTACAGTCCTGCCATTTTTGCCGAGGCGAGGAAAGAAGAGAGACTGCGAGATGGACCAACCCTCAGATGGGAGCGTCTACTGATACTGAGTGAATGCGCGGCCTATGGCTGTGTATCTTGTGCCAGTCTGTCATGTTGCCAGATTTGGAGTTGGGGTGTAAGATTTTGGCTGAAGCAGGTCTCAAAGGGTGCAGCTCTGCTGATAGGGGCTCAGCAATGGCGCCATCAGCAAAAAAAGCAAGGACGGAAGTCTCAAGCCGTGGCCCCAAGTTTGTCCGCTCTGCGGTTGTCAAAATCACAGAAGCCACTCGGCCCAGGCTGTAAAGACATTCAGGCATCATCCTTCATTATTGCGATTGCTTTGTTTGCAGTATCGCCCAGACTGCTCCAGGTCTCCATTGGAGAGGAGAGTGGATGGAGAGTGCTGGACGCGACCCGTGTGCTAGAATTAAAGGATGAGTTCAAAACGGGCGGCTTCGGCATCAGCACGCTTGCTGCACCATCCCTTATCGATAACTCCGTGTGTATCACTGATGGCAAGTTGCGCCTGGATAATGGCAAGCACATGACCGCTGCCCTGCAGCAGCTGCACGATGAGTTCCTGGAGAGCAAGGCCAACTGCAACGGCGAAGCTCCAGCGCTTCAGCTGCAAAGTTCTTGTTTTGCATGTTTGTGTTGCGCAGATGCGGTCTTGCCGGTGCAGAGGAGTGGGCATGTGGCCGTTTGCTGGAAGCCTTGGAGCAAGGCAATTAGGATGGGTGGCATGTTGTATCATGCATCTAATTTCCCTGAACTGAACAGCACTGTTCACAGCAGGCATCCGCTACGACTATGTGTCCTACGGAGAAGGGCCTCTTGATCGGGAGCTGGTGACTGCGTGGCAAGCGCTCTGCCATGACACTGACAGCAACAAGTACCGGCCCACATCCATTGAGATGAAGATCAAAGTCGTGATGGCCATGAAGAGTCGAGTGCCTGGTGGTGACTGGGGTGATGTGACCAAGGACTGTATGCTGCAAGTGTACTGATCAAGTTGCAGTGGATCAGTGGCTGTCTTCCATGTTACACCACAAGACCTTCTGTAGCACTAGGAGCTTTGCCTCATCTTTGGTTCCGGCAAGCGTGGCACAGTCCAGCGATGGGTTACGGCAGCTAAAGCACCCTTTTCTTCTGATGATGCAATCATGGGGTTTCTCCGCTCCAAAAATGAGTGGCCTCACGGGTACGTGATAGGAAACAAATACTTTGATGGCACAGATGGCAGCCAGAGGCTGCCAAATGAGTGGGCTTTGAAGGCCTTGATTTTGGTTGATGAAGCGCTGGCCAAAAACAGGCCTGTGAACACGGCCAGTTTTTCGGCCGAGTATTGTCGGCCGATGCTCATGGCGTCAAGCTGGGTACGCTTCATGACTTCAAAGTTCGGCACTAACGCCATGGCGCTGCCAATTGCCCGGCGCGTGGTTCGGATGCTGCAGTCTGAAGGTAAGTGATTGCGTCTTCTGACCTTTTTAGGCATGCATTCCGAACCATTTCACGTCCTTGTCTTGCAGCAGGTGGACGCCAGCAGATAGTGGCCTGTGCGAAGAATGGCATACCGTTGCATGGCAAGGGAAATGACAAGGGCGTTCTTGAGTGTGGTCAGCTCATGGACGAACTCCAGAAACTCAAGGAGAATTCGGCTGCCATGAAGTCTGACGAAAAGTCATCAGAGATTGGTGTCGCAGGGGAAGATGCAGCCAAGACGAAGGGCAACGAGTCCGCTGATGGAGAAGCCCATGCAGATATGGGTTTGTTGCCTGCTGAGCAGGACGAAGTCTTGAAAGACCCTGTGTCTGAACGGGCCAGCCAGTTGGCTTTGGCTGAATTGAGTGGGATCCATGTGGTTCACAATGACTGGGATGGTTTCTTGGCAGAGCTGCAAGAGTCCGTTGGGGCAGCCGAGAAGTTGATCTTCGTCCTGGACGCAATCACGAGCAAGGTCAGCTTTTTCCATTCTGCTGTAGGCAGGTTGAAGAAGATAGTGGCTCAGCTCCCCAGTGGGGCATCGGAGAGATGGATTGCTGTAATCCCAGTGGCCCGTCGGTTCGACATTCTGAGCTGCGTGCATGAGTCCGTGGCCACGGAGTTCAAGCAGAATAGCTCTTTCGTGGTGCAATGTGTGGGGTCAGCCACACAGACATTGCGGCAGCAGCCCACGTTTGTCATCGTATCTCAAGCTCGCCTCTGCCAGTCAGAGAAGGTGCCATGCTATCACGACATTAACAGTGTCAGGGCGAAAAGTTGGGAAGGACTCCGCCAGCGCTGCATGAATGCCAGCTGCAGGTTGCGGGATCCAGAGAACCCAATGGACGAGGATGTGCCCGCAAACGAGAATGAAAAGGTCGAGGAGCACACCGAGGTGAAGGAAGATGATGACGAGGAGGATCAGACCGATCGCGTGAAGGAAAAAGTCCCCGAATCCGGCGACGTTCCTGCGGAGCTGAAAAACAAGGAGTTGTATCCCTTCACACGGCCACTGGAGCAGTGTGACTTGTTTGGACTTGTTTCGCATTTCAAAAATGGCTTTCGCAGCGAGGTGTCACATTCATAGTTGCGTGTTTCGCGTGCCAGGTCGCAGATTGCTTACTGGAATATGCCACGCGGAGACGGCTAACCGTGTCATCCTCATCACAAAGACCGCCCATCCAGGCATGATCGTTGCTGCTCGAACTTTGCGGCTGCGAGTGCACGCTTTCTTCGACTCGACAAAGCTGCACAGCCAGAAGCATGGTGAAGGAACCCTTAGCTTGGTGAGTTGCTTGCGTGACCAGGATACCTGAAGAGCTTGATGTTGAATCCTGAGCCAGGACTTCTGGAGGATATGCTTTGCTTTTTGAAGAGGGACGAGGCCAAGAGAGTACTGGCTGCGGAAGGTGTGAAGATCATGAAGCGTGCCTCGGCCATGGACTTGCAGTACATCACTGTGGATGCGCCAGCGTTGCAGCCAATCCGCCTGTGCGATGTTGCCTTGACTGCAGTCCCCTGAATTGAATGAACACAGCAGTGGGGTTTGGGGTAGCAATGTTACAATGTTGCAAGTAAGACTTTGTGCGATCTGTGCAACGCACAGGGTTGCAAGCTAAGGATGCAAACTGGAGGGAGGGCGTGGACAAAGGCGTGCTTGGCTTGATCGACAAAAGCCGAGAACTCGTGAATTCGCAGCTCGAGCAAAGCTCTCTGACAACGGCAACGAGCCCTCTGGGACTGGCCCTCGAGACCAAGAAGTCTTTCAGGCCTCTTTGTGAGGTGTTCTTGTTGCTGGCGGGACATAATCGCTTGTGTGATGTCAGAAGCTTTGTTGGAGTCAAATTGTGGCAGGGACGGCGATGTCGTGTGCAACGTCTCCTGCTTGTGGTTTTCGAGTGAAGACGCTATCTTGAGCTTCATGAACCAGAATGAGGACCACCTGGTGTTCACAGATCGTATCCTCAAAGTGCGAGGCAGGTGTTAGTATAATATGCCAGTGCCCAGAGAGTAACCACGAGTGAAGATATGTGTTGAGGCTTGCAGAAGGAAAACGGGAGCCAGACACTCTTCGGAATCTTGATCGGGGCCTCAAGATATCTTCAGCACTTCGCGGCCCATGGCAAGAGACACAGCAACTGCCGGCTTATTGTCAACCCAGCGGCCGGCCCCACGGACCAGTTGGTGAAGCTGGTAGTTCAGACGCCCACAACTGGAGGAGATCTTAGTTGAGGGGTTAGTGAAGCTTTACCGAAGTGTCATGGAAGTGACCTGCCATGCCTGGAGGAGTTGCAGCCGGGAAGTTTCTCTTCGTAAATTTCGGGGCTGACTTTGCGTCGGCTTCGCCCTCCAAGAAGGTCCGCACTCTGGATGAGTGGGCCTCCAGGAACAGCGCCGGCAAGAAGCCAGATCCTGAGCCATCGGACTCCGTGCCACAGCAGCCGAAGCCGGCTGGTGCTGACCCTGTGCCACCTGTCCCTGTGAAGCCCAATTCTGAGCAGGAGGAGGGTAAGACTGGTGTTCTGAAGGATCCAAAGCCTGAGAATGACGGAATGGCCCAGAAAACTGAGACGGCCACTGGAGATGACAGCATGAAGGATCTGAGCACGAATATTTGCTCAAAGGGGATCGTCTTGAAGGCTGCGTCAGATGGCTCACTTTGGGCCAGCATCAGACCCGACAGCAACGATGGTCAGGGAAAGAAAATCCCCGGCAACACCATCTTGTGGCACTCACGTGACGGCAAGCTGAAGACTACATCGCAGGAGGGTTTGCTGCGGTACAATGATCTTCAGGACACTGGGAAGAGCATGATCTGTTTCAGCAAGAAAGGGGAGATCTTTGGCCCCAAGAAGCTTGCAGAGTACTTGGATGACGCTGGCATCAAAGCGATGCTTCATTTTGGGGAGTGGACGTCTCAGAAAGCTCCTGCTTCCCTGACACCGCCCTCCGCAGCCATGGCCTTCGCACCGGCAGATAACGCGACACTGGTGATGCTGAAGAATGTGCTTGCGATGAGCCAGGCCGGCACCTGAGTAACTAGGCCCTGTCTGACTAGCATGTGAAGAAATGGTGTGTGCTTGGCCAACATCCTCTGAGGTCAAATTGGTATGGATTTTGAAGCACGACGAAGCACAAAAAAAGGCAGTGCCGTATGGAGTGGCCATGATCTCTGCAAAGCAGATTTCGGTGTCTCACAAAGAGAAAGTGCAGTTGAAGTAGATACCAGACTTCTTTTAAAGAAAGGTCTTCCCAAGAATTTAACTAACACTCGGAAGGCAGTGGATGCTACCTCCCAATTGTTTTGTGGAAGGCTTCAGAGAGCTCAGTTCGAGCGTTGTGCTTTTGCTTGGAGCTTGCTTTTTTTCCATGCGTGCAAGCATGAACTGCTGTGGTGAAGTCCCAGCGCAGCTGTCCAACAAAATGTGTTGGACGTCATAGACTGTAGAATAAGTGCGCCGGGGCCCTGCCTGGACGTCAGCCTGCACACTGCAATCAAGTACAGCAAACTGTAGCCCGAGGAGAGCGCTGTCTGTGCACGCTGCTGTTTAGGCCTAGTGCTTGCAGTTTTGCCTATGCGCGCGAGCTTCAAGAGCTGCCGTGGTGAAGTCGCAACGCAGCCATCCAAAAAAGGTGTTCGACGAATATATCGTATACAACAGGCCAGGTCTTGCCAAGGAATCAGTCTGCCGCTGCAATCAACTAGGACTGCACAAAGCTACCAGATCCTGCGTCGTCAGTCTATTGTGATTGTGGCACAGAAATTGCCCACTGAGGTTTGCCCTGTGAACTCTGTGCGTGCTGCGCTTACTAGCTATTTGGTGGCTTCACGACTCTGTGACGTACTGACACGGGGGAAAGGAGTGTGACGTAGCCAGCCCGTGATCGTTCACATTTTTGTTGCCCCTCAATCACCAGGCCCGATCAATGAAATGCTAGGTTGTCAGGAGGACATATCCTTCTTGCCAGAAGTTGTGAGTCAGAATTATTGGCCAGACAGCTGTCTTGATCTGTCCTTGGTTCTTGATGTACTTAGAGAAGATACTGCGTGTCCACGTTTCCGAGGTGTGTCTTCTCATACCGGCTGGGCCAGTGGGCCAGAGCCTCAGGCCTTGGTGACCAAGGCCAGGTCTCGCCCGCGACATACTGCTCTGTGCTGGACTGGTTAGTAAAGGCGAACTTAAACCTAACCAAACAGGGGAGGTGAAGCAAATGCTGCCAGTTCACTGTATACAGCTGATTGTCATTTCGCAGCTGTGGGTATGGGTCGAACCTTTTTACCTTACAGGTCAAAGGTGATACAGAACACATTCCTTTGTTTCAAGGCCCAATTCTGGGATGGTCTGTATATATGCAGGCTTGCCGGTGCAATGTGCTAGGACCTTGAGTCAAGCCACATGAAGATGTGAAGCAGCTTGAGCCACGAACGGTCACGTCCCCCTGCTCCCTCCGCCCTGGTCTTCTTTCCTGTTGTTCATGTCCTCTCAATCCATGCGTAAAGGCATGTGAGAAGTAGCCAAGGACACTGGTGTTAAGAGTGCTTGCTGCGTTCGAATTCTATTACAGACCCTTTTTTATATGTCACATGAGTGCAGCTGGCTGAACACCTTTAATAATGGAGGTACATGGAACAGACCAGAGCCAGCTGCAGCAATCCAAGATTCCAGGTTGCCAAATTTTTTCTCAGTGGACAGGAACCAGCTCCAAAACCAGGAATGCAGGATCCAGGAATCCATAACAATTATAACTCTTAATTCAACTTAAGACCCAAGCCAGGCCCAAAACCAGGATTGCAGGATTCCAAATTTTTCGGATCAGTTTGAGTTTTTTTTTTTTAATGGAATGCAGCAACAGATGGTCCCTGCAAGCCCACTATTTTCATAGTCCTGGCGGCAAGCAATGGTGTGTGCCAATATGATCCTTATTCATGGGTCTACTCCTAGGTGCCAGGCTGGTTCCTATGGCTAAATTGTTCAACTACACTCTGTCAGTTAATCTGATTCTACAAAAGAAGTAGCATAACAATTGTTAAAGCTAATACAGAAATCGTGGAATAGTGGGCTCTTGGTTCTGGAGCTGATTCTGATATGGCATGAACTTTGACGTCTCGCAACATGTCATGTGGACGCAGTATGGACTTGAGAGAGAAGCAGCTGGTATGGGCTCCACAAGCACTACGGCCCCCCACTCGCGCAAATCACAAAAAGAATGGGTGAAACTACTTGCAAAGCAAAATGTTCAGTATGTAGGCCGCCATCAACTGCGCAAGCTAAATTGGGTTCCCTGGATTCAACGTCTATGATTGCAATGCAGCTGCGACCACTGTGTCATTCACCCTGCAGAACCCAGATGCTTACACCTGTGGGTCAGCCGCAAAGACGTGGAAGCTGACCAACAGGTCCTGCAGGTCAGCTTCAACGTCTTTGTGGCTGACCCACAGGTGTGAGCATCTGGATGCTGTGGGGTGAATGGTGCAGCAACTGGCATATGTTCAGTGAGCTCTTGACAGAGCATTCGACATTTCTGATTGCAAAGCAGCTGTCAGCACTGTGTCTGTCATTCACCCTGCAGAACCCAGATGCTCACACCTGTGGGTCAGCCGCAAAGACGTGGAAGCTGACCAACAGGTCCTGCAGGTCAGCTTCAACGTCTTTGTGGCTGACCCACAGGTGTGAGCATCTGGATGCTGTGGGGTGAATGGTGCAACTGGCATATGTTCAGTGAGCTCTTGACAGAGCATTCGACATTTCTGATTGCAAAGCAGCTGTCAGCACTGTGTCATTCACCCTGATGTATCCAGATGCTGAGTTATCAGAAGCAGAGCAGGCTCTTCAGACACGTGTGGCTCCAGAGTCCCCTCCTGGACTTATGGAAAGCAGTGGTGAGGAGGCATCTCTCGCTGGAAGTTCCCCTAGAGTGCACGCTCACGTTCTCCTCGGAGTGCGCCAGCGCGTGGCCTCCTGCAGCAGAGCACGACATGGGCAGTTTTTTGGGTTGGGAGCACTCACCCAGATCATGGACATTGGAGATCTTCAGCGTTCCTATCAATCTGGGACAGCACAGACAAACCTTGTATTCTACACACTGCTCTGGTATGGGTTGTCCATGTAGGCCGCCATCAACTGCGGAAGCTAAATTGGGTTCCTCGGTTCAACGTCTATGATTGCAATGCAGCTGCGACTACTGTGTCATTCACCCTACAGAACCCAGATGCTTACACCTGTGGGTCAGCTGAGGTCCTGCAGGTCAGCTTCAACGT
>CAJNIZ010023991.1:0-22877 GCA_905231905.1 Symbiodinium pilosum | reverse complement strand
TAAATCTCAATTGAATTTCAATTGATTCTAACGGGGTTCTAATTCAATTTCAATTGATGTTAAAAGGAATTCTAATTAGATTTCAATTGATTCTAACGGGATTTAATTCGATTTTAATAATTGATTCTAAAAGGATTTTTAATCAAATTTCAATTGATTCTAACGGGATTTTAATTCAATTCTAATTGGTTTTAATTGATTTTTAAAGGAATGTTAACTGAACTTCAATTGAATCTAACGGGATTTTAATTTGATTTTAATTGATTTTAAAGGGAATGTTAATCAAATTTCACTTGATTCGAACGGGATTTTAATTCGATTTTAAATGATTTCTGATTTTAGAAAGGAATTTCAATTGATTCTAACGGGATCTTAATTCGATTTTAATTGATTTTACAAGGAATTTAAAGGCGGCCCTACCAAATCCTTTCAATAAATATGCCACCCTCAATAAGTGATTTCTGACCCGGATTTTTTTATTATTAAGGGGGGGGGGGACGTCGTTTATTATTAGGGGGAAGCGATTATTCTCTTGAAGAGCGGCCAAGTCACGATTTGCATCTGTCGTGTCCTTGCGAGGGCTTCATAGCTGCCCTGATGGCGTCTTTCTGAGATCCGACCCGACATCACTGAACAAGCTCCTGAAACGGCGCTGAAATTCACCAAAAAAGCAGAAGCAAAGAAAACAGAAAAATCAAACCCTAAAGCATCCCAAAACCCATGACACTAGATCCTACAGCTTTTGACCTTGACCTCTAAGCCCTAACCCCCCCCCAAAGCTTAAACCCTAATGTTTCCCCTGATTAGTAAGTAACCCCACCCTTTTAAGGGCCTTAATCTTAGCATCTCTACTACAATCCTACAATCCCTATTAAGGGGAGGGGGTTTACTAATCACAGGTCTGAGTTAAACCGCAGAGGCTGATCCCCGCTTCCTTGGTGGCCTGGGTTGTGGGCACTCTCCTCGGCCACTTTGTGCCTGGACTACCCTTTGGCGGTTTAGGGTTTCGGGCTTCAGGTTTAGGGCTTAGGGTTCTAGGATTTAGGGTTTGTGATACGGCTAGGGTGGCTTATCAAGCCATGGGTACCTGAGTCCCTGGTAAAGGCTGTTATACATGGGGGTATGTAGGGTTTAGGGTTTGGGGATTAGGGTTGAAGTAGGGGTATTTGGAGGGTCTCTGACCTAGTAATTTAGTAACAGGGTTGTAGAACCGATGTTGGAGGTTATTGGAGATGGTAGATCCACCAAACCAATAGGTTATGCGAGTGGGCCCTGTTAACGTGAAATATCTATGTATATATGTACTAGAGTCTAAACTCCCTAAAAAGAGCTATATAGGGGGCTATATGGGGGACTACTATAAGGGTTGTTGAGGGGTATACTAGGAGTTTAGGCAATAGCTCATATGACAGAGGATATGTAGGGTTTAGGGTGGATGGATTATGCGATGAAAGCTCCTTGTGTGGGACTGGGCATGCTCAGCGCTGAAGTTCAGGACTGCACAGTCAGGTTTGGAGTCTCAGATTGGGTTTAAGGGTTTAAGGGTTGAGGGTTAAAGGGTTTTAGGGTTTAGGGTTCAGTGTTGCGGGATCTACAGGGTCCAAGGACTCATGACGGAATGAGGGCCTGAGTCTAGGGATTCCACCACCCGGCCCGTGTCTTCAAGCTCATTCCGTTTCTAAGGAACCCCATAAGTGCCAGCAGGCGTGAAAACAAGACGCCGCAGAACTGTGCGTGGCAAAACTCGTAGGTCCGGGTGAGGACTCAAAAAAAGGAAACTACTATCGTATATTGGGTTTATTGGGTTTAGGGTTTAGGGATAATAGAAAATATTATGGAAACTACTATAGTATATTGGGTTTATATCAAAAAGAACCTCAGCAGTTTGGCGGTGTATATGGTGGCCAATGCTGTTGAAGTCATGTGCTAGCATTAGAGCTGCTACGTTTGTCTTGACAGGTATACCCCGAGAAATAAGTCATTCCTTCGTCTATGCATCATAGTAAGCCAGGCAGCGTGAACTCATGATGTCATGATTTGGTAGTCCGGAGCTTGGAGCCCAAAAGATAACCATGCATGACCTGAGCGGTGGTGGGAGAGTCTAGGCGGGAGCTTCCCAAAATCAGGGGTCTAGGGTTTAGGGTACCATTTCGGGGGTCCCCATGGTAAGGATTATACTATATTGAGGCCTGTATTGGGGTCCCCTTGTTTTGGGAAACTACCAGGTGCCAAAGGGCGTGCCCTATCTCTACTCGCTGTGCCTGGTCTTCGCATTAAGCTTTGAGACTGTGGTTTGTCGCCTTATCGTTGCCCGCTATACTGATATAGTAGACGGTGAAGCTTCTTCCAATTCCTGAGGCCCTAGGATCTGGGTAATCTACAGACCTAGGGTTAAAGGCTTTAGGGTTTAGGGTTCAAGGTTTAGGGTATAGGGTAGAGTTTCTTGAAGGCATTGGGGACTGTTGGATTTCATGCCGCCTTGGCACTCCAAAACCCGAATGCTTGCACAATCACCCCTGTGGGGCCTGGTAGGCCTGCGGCTTACCATTTGCCTCAGAGTTAGGGCCATGTCAGCTATAGTCTAAACCCCTTAAATGGGGTTATATGGGGATAATGTAGGGGAGTCCTTTAACGGGTTCTTGAGAGGGATACTGTAGATTATACCTGGGATTTACGAGCCTTCCAAGAATGACCAAGGTAGGCTGAGTACTCGGCTTTGTAGTCCTTGACTTTATCATTTCTTTGTTTTCTCTCTTTGGGCGGTGACTGCGGTTGAAACTAAAAGAACCTGCATGGCCCTGCGGACATTATGGCTTGGGAAGCATGGGGAACTACAATAAGTATACCCACGTCATGCAGTGCCTGTAGTATCATTTCCCGAGCGGGCCCC
Source organism: Symbiodinium pilosum (assembly GCA_905231905.1). Lineage (NCBI taxonomy): Eukaryota > Dinophyceae > Suessiales > Symbiodiniaceae > Symbiodinium > Symbiodinium pilosum. The sequence continues at coordinate 19,987 of CAJNIZ010023991.1, read as the reverse complement.
GAGTTGTAGACTTCTCGACCTCTCAGGCAGAGAGGTGGGCTGTACGCGATATGGGGACATGAAAGGCATACATAGGGATATGCGTATAATACATGCAAAGCTAAATTGAGAGTTCAGGGGTTTAAGATCACTTGTAGAACCCGCATCCTTAGGGTGTTTGGGCAAGATGATGCATGGCACTTGGCAGCTTCTTACATTTGCACAGGTTGTTAGTCTTTACTACTTGGCTGATAGCAAAATCTTCATTTCAGTGACGTGTGCCGTAGTCCCTGTATTCTTTGAAGTGCGCAACCTCAACACCTCCGAATCCAAGTCCCCAAAACCCTAGACCGTCAGCCCTAAACCCTAAACAGCAACCCCAAGTGCACCTGGAGCTTGGACAAAACACACTTGTCATTGTCGCATTTTAAGAAACCCACGAGGAAAGTGCTTGTACGAAACGCTTCTTTTTCAGGTGCAACTGCGCCAACCATAAGCTCGCAGTAGTCCCGAAATTCCTCAATCCCGAATCCCTAAACCCTAAATTTCCAGTCCCTTTGATGCTTCTTTCCCTAAACCCTAAGTTTCCATTCAAGCCCCTGGACCCTGCCTCCGCTCAGGTTTGGAGCCGCAATGCTCTACTACCTCGCGAGCGCCTGTGGCCTGCTGCGAAGCTACGGGGAAGTGCGCTGCCGAGCTGAGAAAGGTGGTGAAGTCGAGCCGCCTGCGGTGATAGGTCTCAGGGTTTAGGACCAAGGTAGTATTATGGTATATTATTAGATTTATCATAGTATGTTACAGTCTATTCTAGTATCTTATAGTATATGGCCAAGGTTTGGGGTTGACAGGATTTGAGGCTTGGGGTGGTTTAGGGCGAAGCGCTTACTGTTTAGGACTTATAGGGCTTTGGGCGGTTAGGGCTAAGCGGCTAAGAGTCTAGGGCTGACTGAACAAAAAGTAAGGTTTACGAGGTTTGGTGGTTTTACAGGTGTAGGACTTATCGGGGCCGTTAGACGGCCCAATGTAAGGTAGCAGGAAGGATGAGGGCAACGATGCTTTTCCAGTCATAATCTGGACGATGTTCATAGGGCCATAGGGTTTTGGGGCTTGTAGGATTTCCGGGAGTTGCAAGGGCATCAGAGCTTCCACAGCAGCTTCGTGACCAGGCCTATCCCTTACAACTGGAGGGTAAGATTCTGCAGCCACCGACGCTTGCGAACAGAACGTGAAGTTATTCCTGTCAGACCGGTTTCGTAAGTGTTGGACTTGCGGCGTGGGTTGCATGTATCCATGTGCAGCGCAAACACTGATGTACCTTAAGATGGCCCATGTTCTTACTGAGTCCAAAAAGTATGTGACCGGTACACCGGTAACACTTTTATTACAAGTTGTTTCCTCATCCGAGTAGACCACATGTAGTTGCCAGCTATAGTGCCCTTTGAGGAGTAGCACAATAATAGGTTAAACCCTTGTTAGGGCCAGTTTATCCTGGATTTCTGAATGCCGCTGGGGTATCGCGAGAAGGCAAAGGCCCGAAATCCTAGGCCACATGTTGCTGGGTTGCTGTAGAGGAACTTGAACTAATCTACCAGCAAGATGGAATCGTATCATATAGTCTGTATACTGTTGCCCTACACCCTTTATAATGCTCTTTTGGCCCGTTAGTACCCGCCTAAGGGCGTCTCATTATGGTAACTTAGTTCATACGAATTCTAGTTCCTTAACAAGCAACCCGGTTTTCCGCTCAGACTCCGGCAAGCCGGCAGTGGATCCCTGCTGGGGCTCCTTTCGGTTTAGAGTCTGGGGAGTCGTAAACAGGCCCTCATGGTGTGCAACATCTTTTAAGTTTAGGTGATCCCCCTCACCTGCAAATAGTGATGTATTAGGAATGTATGTAGGGAACCTTACATATATTTTGTGCTTTATGGAAACGATCAGTAGGTGAGGGATCACCTCAGCAATACGCTCCTTCAGATAGCCTGTTCGTTTTGTTCTTGGTAAGCGTAGAGCTGGTACTGGCTCTATTCTCGCCCTGATGTCTCGTTCTGCCAGGGTGGCTTTCGAAAGAAGGGTCGGGCATTTTCAAGGCCAGCCATGTCCACCCCAAACTCGAGCGCTGCCATTTCCAAAGCCACCCGTTATTGTACAGCAGCGGCAGCGCAGCAAGGCAGCTAGCAGGGGCCCGAATGAGAGTCACACATTAAACACCCAAATTATCTTGCTGCAGATAGAAGACAGCAAGGCCTACATCCTATCCTCGGAATAAAAGGTGGTTTTGAAAGTGTGGAGGGTTTATGTTCTTTCCTCCCTTGTTGAGGCAACTAACAGCTTTTCACCTAGACCACCTAAGTAGAGTTTATGAGTTTCTCCATGGCGAGGGCAGCAGGCATGGAGTGTGTGAAGCAATTTATATGAGCTAAAGTCTAAACTCCCGGTATGTCCTTTAATAACCCCAATATTAATCCCCCATATCATTGCAAATATAGTCCCAGAATTACCTGAGCCGACGTTGAAGAGATGCCGTAAGCCTTACAGTGATCTACAGACTCTTCTAATCTGCTGAAACCCGTAAACTTCTCGTTAAGTCCTTCTAGCCTCCAAACGATTCTAGAACCTTTTGAGGGCTCTCCTGGTTCCTGCTTGACCCCAACTGTAAAGCGCCAGGGCTGAGCGCTGCTCGCATCATCGCGGAGCGAAAAGGTGCTGGCAACCACCAGTCCGGACAAGCCCCCACCTGCTTGAAGGGTTTTGGTCCTAGGGTTTCGGATGCAGGCTATACGGGGGCTTCATGGGGGTTATGTAAGAGGAGATATGCTACGGTCTGGAGTCAAGCCAAGACTGCTAGGACCTGATTGAGCACCCTACACCCAAACCACATGCTGGAAACTGCAAGCATACTCCCCAATCCCACCCGAAAACCGACAGGGGGAAACCATGCCCCTAAGACTAGCCCATGGGCCTTTTCACTTCAATTAGGTGAGATGCATGGCATGTCGGGGCCTAGATGAGCTGTAGTCTAAACCCCTAGCATCCCCCCTTAATAAGCCCTATAAACCTCCTGCATATATTACCCTGTATAACCCGCCTCGGAGGAGTTTAGACTGTAGCCCGTGCTGGTTGCATTGCTTGAAAAGGGCTCTTTTGGCAGATCGCGCTATGGATGCATAATCACTATGTTAATCGTTTCAGGCTTAATTACCAAAGGGAATCCCAAAACCCCTAAACTCTTAAGGGTTCTAAACCCATAAACCTTAAACCCTTAAACCCGAAACAGAGCTCAGGCGTCTTAGCCGAAGAGCTCCCATTCTGGCGCAAGCACTTAGCCCAGGCCAACAGCACACTCAGAGCAGCTTGGCCAGAACTTTAGAGGTTTAGGGGCTTAGGGTTTAGGGGTTTGGGGTTTTGGGGATTTAAGGTTTAGGATGTGGGGGCTTAGGGGTGGAGGTTCAGGGGTAAGAGTTTAGGGGCGGCAGCGTTTTCAGCTTCAGGGTTTGTGGCTTCGGGGGAACCCAAATGCGGGGGGCTGGGGACGCGTCTCTGTTTTCATGACAACCCCCAGACCTTTACCCGAGGCCTTGAATTAGTGCTAACTCCCCACACCTTCCCCAAAAACACAAATCCGGAACCCGGCACCCCTGCGCCTTGAACCCCCAACCTGACGCCCTAAACCCCAGAAGCACGAAACCCAAAAGATCCTAAAGCCAACAACCCTAAACCCTAAATTCCTAAACCCTTAAACCCCGCCTCCGTAGGAGTTGGCCACTGCCCAGCGGCTCGACCTCGTCCTCGAGGCGAGCCAGGGTTTGGGTGCAGGGCTGGATTCGGGTACCACCATGGGGCTATTAGACCTTAAGGGTACTTTAATCTACCCTTAATAGGGTCCTAATAGGGAAGTTTAGGGTCTAATAGCCCATAGTGGTAGCTGAGGTTGAAAGTACTTCGTTTCACGACTAATCTGTACCGACAGATGGTAAGGTCATCATGCGAGACCAGTTCGGAAAGTTAGTCACGGAGCAACAGCTTCAACTTGAAGCCACTTGCAACCAGTGGCGTGACTAGATTCACTAGATGAAACAAGTACAGCACCTCCTTGAAGTTCATCAGCCAGATACAGCCCAACATCATCAGCCAGATCTTGCATCAGCCAGCGTTCAGGATAATAGTGCTAGTGGATCGGAAGGTGTGGCCAATTCCGTTGATAAAGCCGCAGATCTGAAGCAAGTCTTGGAACAGAAGCAAGCGGAGAAATTTCCGGGATTCCCATCTAACGGGACCTTCGCCACACATAACCCGCAGCTGAGGTAAGGCTTCTGCGGTCCGCGGCGGATCAAAATCAAATGAAATGTGAACTTGCCGAATTGGCCTCGTAGCAAAACGGCTTGAGCCAAAACGGCACAGCAGTCTTTTCCCCTCAAAAAAGGGGGTTGCATACAGCTTAGCGATTAGGATGCAGGGTGAAAGATTTGGAAATTCGGGTTTAGGCTTAAGGAGTAAGGGTTTTTGGATGGTTTGGGGATGAGGACTTAGGGAACGGGGCAGTCGGAGGAGTAGGGGCTGAGGCTTAGCGATTGGGATTCAGGGTAGGTGATTCAGCGTTTAAGGTACAGGCTTTGGGGATCAGGGTTGTAGGTTTTAGGCGTGAGAGGTTAGGGATCAGGGTTTCGAGGATAGCGTAGCTTCGGGATCATGATGTCAGAAGAGGCTGACAGCGGCGCTCTCCATTACGAACATGGGGATTTCCTCAAATGTTGGGGTACCTATACTGTAATACATGAACTCCCATTGGGGACAGTAATTTAGGCCAAGTCCCACGTAGCTCACAGCTCCTCAGCCTTAGACCATAGACCCTGGGTTGCGCCCCCTCGACGATAGGACATGTTTTGTCCATGCGAAAGAGGGCCCTCCAAGACGAACGCAGGTAAGCCCCAGATACACAACAGAGACACCCCCGAATTGCAGCAAGCCTCACTTTAACACATTTAAGACAACGCCAGGTGATGCAAGCCCTGCTTCTTGATACTGCTGATGGCAGGGCTCATACTAGTTCATACTTTCGGCCTTTGCTTCTCAAAACAAAGGGGACATGGGTTGGAAAGATGCCCAGTTGGGTTATATTGGGATAATGGAAAAGAAAATGGAAGTTACTATGGTATATTGGGGTTACAGTGGGAAGAAAATGGAAACTACTTTAGTACGTTGGGGTTATGTTGTTGTGTATATATTTAAGGTTACATGTTTTGAGATGTCCACTTGGGCTTGTGGTAAGGTTTGCTGTCCAGCGTTGAGGATCTCTTAAGTGTCCCCCTCAAGTAGTATAGTCGGCTTACTGAAAGATGTGCAGTTGCTGGCAAGCAGAATCCTTACGGGGGTTGCAGAGAGGTTTCTGTACAGATTTGTGGTAACTATACTTTGCGCTGGGCAAATGTCTAACCCTTGCGTCGTGCATTCTTTGCAGAGGGATCCCAAACGACTATGACTATGTCGTTTGCTTACATCTCGGTTTCTGGGTTGGAGGAGAAGGGCCACTGTCTTGTAGGGGTGGCCTTGATATGTTTTTTTTCGTCGTTTCTGGGAGTCTGCAAGGTGATCCTGGTGGCATGGGTCACCTCCTTTCCCATCAGGTTGATTCGTGGGTGTGTTCCGTACTTGCTGATATGATTCATCTGTTGGCTGTTGACAGGGGTACAATCCGAGCTATTGTCCCTTTGGAGTGCTTTGTTGGAGCACGTGTATTTCTGCACCGACTATGTCCTTGGGAAGCCATAAGAGCAAAGGAGAACAGCTCACGCCCCAAGACTGCAAAGCCATCCTCGAAAGTGGCATTATTGTCATTATTATTCGCATTATTATTATTCTGACCATTATTAGTATCACGATTCGTGTTTATTACTATTATTGTTGTTATTGTTATTCTTGTTATCCATCAGCAAGGACTGTTGCACAACAAAAGTGCCCCTCACCACGATCCTGTCACCAATGGTGCCAGCAACCTGCCATCAGGAGCTGCGCATCGGAGCTGTTGCCTAAACTCCTAGTCTTCCCTCAATACTGTAGTCTCCTTAGGAATTATCTTTAATTCGTAATATAGTATAACCCTAAGGAATTAATTAAGCATTATTCTTATGATAGGTCAACGGGGAAGGCCTTGTACTGGCATATACTGGGTCCTGCCCCCACCCAGCAACAGTTGGATAAAATTCATGTTATCATATTATGGTTATATAGCCCTTGCTATTGCCCCTAGTATACGCTGTTACAGCGTGGGGGTAGGACGCAAAGTATCCTTCTTAATAACCCCTGTAACATTACTCCCCCTTGTAATGGGTTTAGGGGATTAGAGTTTAGGAATTATTCCCTCTAAGGAGTTCAGACTGCAGCTCATCTGAGGAAGAGAGATGAGCATCTGCAGCTGGACGTTTTCCACTGCGGCATCGGGATTTCAGCCTTCGCAAAGGCCAAATCATGGCAGCATTCCGTGCACTTGCCACTTGGTGGCAATAGTCTAAACTCCTTAAACGGGGGGTACACGGGGGTTATATAGGGTTTAGGGATTAGGGCTTAGAGTTTTAGGGTCTAAGCTCAGTAAAGGGGGTTAATTATATGGGGGTAGTATATTGGGCAGCATCAAGGGGGATGATAGGAGCTTAGGCCATAACTCACTTCGTGGGACACTCATGAACGTTCCTGGTGGCCTATGAATCCTTGATTCTGTTCTCGTGCTCCAAGTGCCTCGTACCGCAAGGCGCATTCAGACTTCTCAGGGAGATGAAGCAGTAGTGGCGTGCCAGGAAGTAGGGTCTCCTGAGTAAATAGCCGTTCGCTCTTAAACAACAACCCATACAGCAGAAACCCGAAGCTCCTAAACCCTTAGATGCTTATAGTCCCCCTTAAAGTAGATGGAATATGGCTTTGGGTATACTAGAATAAGATCCCCCAAAATCCCATATTCTATCTACTTAAGGGAGACCATAACCCTTGAACCCCTGAATGCCCCAAAAAGGTTGCACGTGATGCCGGAGCTGAACCCATTGCCCAACAGCATCTGCTACGCCTCTGCAATTTCTGCCTGCGAGAAAGGGGAGCAGTGGCAGCTTGCATTGAAGGCCCCTCAGCTTTACGCAGCCCAGTAGCCCATTAAACTTGCTTTTGGGTTTAGGATTTAGGGTTTTGGGGTCTAGGGTAATATGGCAGATGTGGGCTTCACATGCGTCATTTTCCAGCTAGTTTGTGTCTTATGTCTGGTTGAAGACTGCTACACCGCTATCTCAGACTGCTATTGAGCTCCTGGGATGCCACACAAAGTTATTCCTTCATACTTTAGTTCCCCCTTAAGTAGATGGAATATGGGGTATATGGGGATCTTGTTGTAATATATCCAAAGCCATTTCCTGTCTACTTGAGGGGCGCCCAACCTCGATTATTAAACTCCCGCCCCCCAAGTATGAGGTCTGTTGTGGGGAGTATTGGAGAGTAGGGGGGAGGTGGGGGGGTGTTTGATATTAGTACGAGGGTCTTATCATCGCTGTCCTGGTCTTGGTCAGTGGTAAGGCACGGTTTGAGGGTCTCAGGATTTCAACATGTCGTTTAAAGGTTTTCTGGGGCATGGTGAAATGCCTCGTCGCTTGGCAGGTTAGCAGTTGAGTGCATGAGCGACAGCAAGTGTAACTGAGTATTGTACCTTGTATGATCCCACATACATCTTCTTCACAGTAATATACAGTAACCACCATGTCGAAGCAAAATGTCCCACAAGCGGATATTTCGCTACTATTACCTTCTGTTCTTTAGACCCTTGTTTGTTTCTGAGAATAGGGTGGATTATGCGGACGAGCATGGGGAGCTTTCACAAATGAACTGCAAGAGAAATCCTTTCCTTGATTCCATGCCACTCAAGCATTCGGCATGTTTTCAGAATCCAGAATTCAAGATAAGGGACCTACACCGACATCTTGACCAAGACCAAGGACCCTTAAACAGTACCTGCCCTGAGCTCCACACTTTTAACACCTAAACCCTCTAGTCTATACCCTCCCAACTTGATTGGTTCCAACATAGAGTTGGCGGCAATGATTGCTACAGGGAGTCACAAAGCTGCCTCCCCAACTTCTGCAAACCAAACCCTAAGCAAGATCCCTATAGGACCAGGCCTAGGCTTATGCTATAACCACATGGACATAACCCTAAATCCTTACCTTCAACATCCTTAAGGCCTGAGCCCCCGAACCCTACGCCTTAATTACAAGCAGGAGTGCCATGCGCCTGCCTAAGCCATGATGACTCAAATCAAGGTTTTCCAGGCGCAGCAGGAAGCGAGCGTCGCGCCCGATGCCGTTTGCTTCGTTGCTGCGATCGCTTCCTGTGAAGCCTGACGTTTCAGAGTTTGGTGGCCTAATTTATGTTGTGTGGGGCTTCCAGGGCCTAGCCGTAGGAACAAGCAGTCATCTGCGGGACTAGATCCACTTGTGCGTGAAAGATCCTCCGCCCTCTTCCTTCCGTAGCAATTGCTGATTTGCGATTTTTTTGATAGTGCCTGTGAATTGCCGCATGCCACTGCTGCTACTCCTCCTCCTCCTCCTCCTCAAGCTCCTGCTGGTCATGCTTCTGCAGCTGCTGCTGTTACTGCTGCTACAGGAATAGCAGCAACAACTGTTGCTACTTCTTCCTCTAGCTCCCGTCTGTGTTCATGCCTTCGCCGCATGTAAGGAAAGGGGCTCGCTCTGGAACCAGGCGGTGCATTTTTTCGAGCAGCAACAGCGCATGACCCCGCCTAATGCTATTAGCTGCCAGGCCTGAATTTAAGTTCTAAAAGTTCAGGACGATACGAAGAGCTTTGGTAGTCCCCTGCCGAGAGCCAGGAGTAAATGTGCTAGCAATAACAGGTAACGATGTTGTGCACACATGAGAGCAGCAAGGACGTTCATATTAGCCACATTACGAAAAAGCAGTTACCACGCACGCGGAGAAGAGGTAGCAGCAGTGGGGGCAGTCGTGGTCGAGCTTTTGAGAACTCCGCATTGATAAGTAACATCACAACTTACTACAGGTTCTTAGCAGGTAATATGGGAATACAATCCTAATATAACCCCTATCCAATGTAGTCCCTTATTCACAGCTAACCCCCAGTAAACAAAGGGTTATACTCACAACCCTGAGAGCGACATGAGCGACGTTCATGATCAAGTCAGGAAGACTGGCACAGCTTTAGTTGTAGTAGAGTGGTAATGAATAGTAATGATAGTAATAGTAGTATCCATAGTAATAATCGTCAGTCGGAGGCGGTGGCGGCAGCGGTAACAGAAACTGATTGCCAGCGCTCCATTCAAGGCATTTTCATCATCACGCTTTTCATCCACGGCTTTTGGAAATCACAATACCTGTATATACCTGTACTAGGCCCTCCAAAAAGTGGACAAGTTCTGCTGTCGATGAGGTTCTCAAAACGATCTTCCAGAACCCTTAGGAGGGAAATCCGTAGTCCTCCTGTGTCCCAATCACTTGTTTCAGGGTTGCACCTCCCTCGTGTTTAGGGTTTGCCTGGGCTTTGGGATCCTTTTAAGGAACCCCATACAGCTGCATTGGTCCATATGAGGTCTATATAGGGTCATCTTGGGCGAAACTTTCTATGGGTACGACCTTTGTGGTAGAGCCCTGTAATGCTTGACTCGAGACTCCCTCGGGACACCCCTGTCTCATGGGTTCCCTACTACCCCCCTCTATACTCGGCTCCCCCTCAATCAAGGTCATTATGAGAGTGAGGTCAATCAAGGGGAACCTAGCGGAATAGTACAGAGGGGGGTAGTAGAGGAACCCACGACTATCTGTAGAGCCTCCCAGGTTACAATGCAACCATCAGTGCCTGCGGCAAAGCATCCCAGTGGGAGGCCACCAGGCTTCCACATTTAGGTTTTAGGGAAATCTCCACGGGGAGACCCCCGGAAAAACCTTGGGTTCCTCTGCAATTAAATGAGCTAGTGTCAATATACCCTTAGCAGTGGACATAGGGGTCCCTCTTGTAGTTTAGGATAGTCCTTAATATAGTCCCTCAATAGCAACCCATATTCCCGCTTAGAGGATACATCCTACCTGGGGTCTGCTAGGAATCTGCCCTATCTGCTACAGGTTATACCACTTGTTCGATCTTACATAAAAGGATCTACATAGGATTTTCAGTAAGGTATATGTTGGGTACTGCCTCCCCTCAGTAACAGTTGGATAATGTTTATAATATGGTTAGATATAGCCCTTAATAGGACCCCGGATATACACTGTTACTGGGTCGGGGCAGTACCCAAGGTATATGGGGAGTATGTCCAGCCACAGTGTAGGCGCTCAACCCGTGGACAACCCCGGTCAAGCACCAGGATAGAACTCCTGTACCTGACGCGGGCACCTTGACCGTGCCAAAGAAACGGCATCAGATCCAAGATTGAGCATGCTACAGGTACCAGAGCTCTGGAAAAAACGAGTTTGAACATATGTTGGTCTGTGTGCTTGAGTTTATCACATTCCCTGCGTGTACAGTCTTTTCTCAGTGATATCTAGCATAAGCCCTAAACCTCACACCCGAGGCAGCGCTCCAGCTTTTCACTTCCATGCCGGCAGCGAAGGTCAAGAGAGACCTGGCGTCCTGACTTGCTCTAAGCCCCCAACCCCTAAACCCCTAAAGCTTAAATCCCTAAAACCCTAACCCCCTAGACCCTAAACCCCTAAAAACTTACATCCTAAACCCTATCTCAGGCTTAGGTTTTATGGTTCAGGACGTGCGGGCATATCCCTTTGAGGGGACACACAGGGTTCCAAGTTATGTAGCGGTTAGTAGGGAATAGGCGAACACACGGTTTAGGGTGTAGGCTTTTGGGGTTTAGGGTTTGCGGTGCCAGGCGTACATACATACATGCATACATACACAAGCGCGCTGCATGGCGGGTTGTTAACATTGTGTAACTTTTTGGGTGCCCTATATACTGGGGCCGTATTTTGGCTGGCACACCAAAATGGGCATGTTGACATCCTGACAGATGTCGGGATTTGGATTTAGGGTTTAGATTAGGTGGACCCCCCCACCCTGTAATAGTGACTATAAGGGATAAGGGTTATATTCGGGTCCTACTATATTCCTATTTTACCACTATTGCAGGATTGGGAGTCCTCCTAAGGTCTCGAGTTCAAAAGGGTTGTGAGCTTCCTTTGTGGGATGCGGCGCGCAGTGTCAGAGCCCGCGCATGCCCGTCCTCGCCCAAGACAATGTTGCACATGGTAGCTCCCAACATTTTTTGTTGCATCGCCTCATAAATTCACAGTCCGCAATCCTTGCTCTAGGACTCCCCAAAAGCGAGCCCTTACAGCCCTAAATTTTGGAAATCACCGCATGACTGTTCCGAAGGCTCAGCATAGAACCCAAAACCCAAATCATGAAACCAAAACCGTAGGCCATAAACCCTTAAATTTGAAGCCATACAACCCTAAAGCATAAACCCTAGACCCTAAACCCTAGAATCCTGGTCAGCCATCAGCCTAAGCCCGAGGAGGCCGTGGAGGATCACTGAAGCCTCTGAAGGCCCTAGCGTTTAGGATTTGGGGTGTAAGGTTTGGGGTTTAGGACTTAGGGTTTGGGGTTTAGGGCTTAGGATGCCGAAGGTTTGTGATATCACAGGATGCCCGGCAGCCCTGAACCCCAGAGCTGTTTTCCGGTAAGCCTCTGCCCTGGTACAGCCTGGGCTGGAGAGCCCCGAGCCCTACATTCACAAGTCTTGCTCCCGAAGCACTAGTAGAGTACCAAGGGTTGGGGTTTAGGGTTTAGGGTTCCTATTAGAGTTTAGGGTTTAAGGGTCTCACAGTGATGCGGGAAGGGGAAACAGTGTAGCCCGAGGTCAGCTTCAGCGCGACGACAACCGCCTGCCAGAACAGCGCGCAGTGGATCCTTGGACAAAACCAGGGCATTTGAAGGCTGGGTGGAGGAAAACCAAGTTAAGGATCTTGAGACATTCTTCTTTGCGTTGACTGAAACAAATGGTCATGCAATATGGCCGTAGGTGGGGTTTGCAGTCTGAAAAACGGGCAAGCATGTTAGAGCTTCTGTGGCGCCGAAGCCAAGCTGCGGACACTTCATTGTCGATCATATTTGCCGATATATCACAATAACATCAAAACAATGACATGTTTGAGACTGCATGCATTGCACTCGCTCCTCAGCCTTCTGTGTCAGCCATCGGCATACCATGGGGAGGTCCCAGGTTGTTTTGGAAAGGTCACGTTTTGATTGGATGCATAGATTATGCCACGCAGGCATGATCTCCAACCGGGACAATGTTAACCAGTCGTCCCGCCTGTCCATGTCTCGAAGACCTGGTGAACGTTTGCATTGACATCAAGCGAAGAGTGGTTACCCACCAAAGTGGCAATTTCCCCTCGCGAGGGCAGGTATGCGATATTGGATGCGGTGTTAAAGCTCTCGAAGCACATGTTGCAGCCCAAGGCATCGGAAGCTTCGTGAACAAGTTGGGACGACAGACCCGAAATCATACTAGCTAAAGCAACTTCCTTGTCAGTGAAGATGACAACATTGATTATGGGTCTCCACAGCTTCAAAGCAAGAAAGATGGCCAAGCTTTGGTACTCCAAGATGGGATTCCCGCTGTCGGGGCTGATGTGGATCTTGACTTGGGCTTTGGGAATACTGAGTATTGAGAAGTGGAAACATAAGCTCTGGCATTCCTGGCCCAAAATTTGATGGAAGAGAAATGAAATGAAGGTCCAAATTGCAGGCCTGATCTAGCTGATTGTCAAAGCGTCTTAATAGAGACCTGCAAACCTGACCACCCCCCAAACTGACATGAAGCCGCATCTTGATGGCCCGGACAATAGTCTTGAAAGGGTGACATATTGCATTGAGTACATACCAAAAAACCCTACACCGGCACATCCCTAAACCCTAAACCCTAATTTCCTCAACCCTAAAAACCCTAAACACCTAAACCTTTAAAAACCTAATATATCATCCTTAGAACTGCCTTAGCGGGGTTCAATGTTAGCTTGGGGAGGTTTCAAGGCAAAATCCTTCACCCTAAACCCTTGTCTCTACATACACCATCATAAGCCTTAAGCTCTAGACGCTAAGCACTAATTCCTAAAATCTAAAACCCTACACTCTAAACCGTAAACTCGAAACCTTAAACTCCAAACCCTAAACCCTAGAGTTTGAGGTCACCTCAAACTCTAAACCCCAAACCCTGAACTCGATCAAAACCCAAGCCCAAAACCGTCAAAGTTATCAGGGGAAAGTCTCAGGGTTGAAAGCCCAGGCTCCTGGCGGTGGCTCTCTTCGAGGCTTTGGGGTTTAGGGATTAGGGTTTATGGTTTAAGGATTAGGGTCTAATGATTAATGCGTTGGGGTTTAGGATTCTGGGGTTTAGGGTTGAGGGGTTTGGGGTTTAAGGTTCAAGGATTTCTACTTGGGCCCGGAATTATGTGGTTTAGGGAATCGTTACTGCCATACGGGATGTACCTAAACCATCCTAAACCTGTGTGTTGGAGTACTTCAATGAAGCTGTTGTGGAAGAGCGTTTCCCACGGACAGGACATCAAAAAGAGTGAGAATGTGGAGTATGTGAGGTTCTGCAGTTTTTCCTCACTGGTGTGCCATTTTTTTGCTTGGGTGGGAAGGTTTTGAACACCCTAAACCCTAAACCATGACTCATGCCATGCATATCCCGAAGTTTCTTTCTGTTTGTGTCCTCTTGTGGATCTCTCGGCCGGCATGCGCTTGATGGATTCTTTCCCTCGCTTAGCTAGAGAGATGCACCCAAATCAGCTGTAGAGTGCTTTAAACACAACAGATTAGCTTTGATGAGCTCAGCAGGCTTTAATCGCATCGGGTCTTGGCGCGTCAAATGAGCTCAGAGTACAAGAATATTCAAGCGGGGCTTCGAATTTGTAAGAGTTTGTACGTGTCTTATGCCGGACCTGCATCAGAAACTGAAACTCCTGTGGGCCCACCTTGCTACCAAGCTCACATTGCGGGAGGATGACCCAGAAGACAGGAGGCTCAGACAGCAGTGGTAGTATCCGCCTGAATAACCCCTATAACACTCCCCTATATAATCCCCCTTTATAAGGAGTTCAGACTATAGCTCACATGGAGGAGAGAACCATCGTATAAGCATCCGCTGGTTTTCTGATCAGACCTCGGTTCCCAACAGCCCAGAATCTTGTGAAAGAGGGCTAGATGCAGTAGTACTCCTATATATAGGAGTTATATAGGGGGTTATACAGGAGTTGTACAGAAGTTCTACTGGGTTTCTATTAGGGTTCGTACCCGTGAGGCCATGATCACTTCGAGCGTGGACCCTGACACCATCAGCTGCAGTGCTTACATCAGCGCCTGCGGAAGGCGGAGCTTGGTCACTTTCATCCCTTCTTGCAGTGTTACTAATATTGTTATTCCTTTTACTGTGACTATTACTATTACTATTCCTGTCACTATTACTATTAATATTACTATGGCCAATATTATTACTATTTCTATTATACTATCACTACTACTATTCCTGTTGCTATTACTATTACTTACTATCTATGACTTTTGCTAAAAGGGGGTACCATACTTCAAACTGACATGACGCCGCTTACCAAGACCACGATCCTTTTACAGGAGGGGCCCATGTGGGTTCCACATTTTTTTGGGGAAGGTTGTTTTCATTCCCTTCATAGCACATGTTTCGAACACGGGTGACAAATCGTTTTGCTGTAAAAAGAAGCGTGATATTCAAGATCAGGCGGAGGGGGCTGTGCTAGAGTATATTGAAGTTCTATGGGGGTTATATAGGGATAATGGAAAGAAAATTGAAACTACTATAGTATATAGGGGTTTATGAGATGAAGTGATGCAGCCTTAAGAACTAGGTCTGGGTCCCAGAGCCATGTGGAGCAAGGCATTTTTTGGATGCTCCGAACGGCTCCAGCACCCAAGTGCCCCATAATGTAAGGTCCTTAAAGGGGGTTATTTGAGGAATGATAGGGGACGACTATAGGGGTTACCAAGGAGGATACTAGGAGTTCAGACTGTGGCCCATGCACCCTCAATCCTAAACAGCCCGGATCCATTGGTGAAATGTCGCTGTAAAATCCACCGAAAACCTTATTAAGTATTGAATCCGCGCAAACATGGACAAAAGAAAGTCTCAAGCACTCAGTGCTTTAACCCCTTCGCAAGAGTCGCAACCCTAAAGCCTAAAACTCCGCAGGCTTTTTCCCCAAACCCTATAAAGCCTAGGCGCTTGAAGAAAAAGGAGCCTAAACCCTGACGCCTAAGCCCTAAAGCCTAAACCCCTAAACCCTAAAGCCTAAACCTCTAAACCCTAAAAACCCTAAAGCCTAAACCTCTAAAGCCTAAGGCCTAAACCCCTAAATCCTAAGCCCTAAACCAGGTCTGGACACTGGCATCTGGCCCTGCAGGCGAGTTCTCTACTTGAGCTGTAGTCTAAACTCCCCAAAAGGGGTTATTCAGGAGATTATATAGGGTTTAGGGTTTGGGGTTTAAACTCCTTAAAGGGGTTCTATAGGAGATTATATAGGGTTGAGGGTTTAGGGTTTAAACTCCTTAAAGGGGTTCTATAGGAGATTATATAGGGTTGAGGGTTTTGGGTTTAAACTCCTTAAAGGAGTTCTATAGGGGATTTTAGAGGGGAAATTATAAGTGGCAGGGGGAGATACTAGGAGTTTAGACTATAGTCGCTGGGTGTTTTCGACGTTAGGTTTACAGCTCGATTCTTCATTGAATTCTTCATTGAAAAGGTTTAGGGCGTAGGTCTTAGGGTTAGGGCTTGCGATAGCATACTAACAAGGGGGATTTGGTAATCGCAGCCACCAAAGGAGCAAGTTCTAAGCGGTCAATGATATATAGTTTCCTACAGTTATTATTGCATATGAGCTACAGTCTAAGTTCCTTAAAGGGGTTCTACAGGGGACTATATAACGAGTACTTCGGAGCTGTTTCGGGGGATAGTAGTGATACTCGGACTTTAGACCATAGCTAAGATAACAGTTGTTTTTCGGCACTAGGCCTACCTGGGGTCTTCGCCTCTAACCCCGTTCTCTCGACAGAATTTGTTTGCAACTTGCGACTGTGAGTCTCGAGATCATACAGGCATAGAAATTGCCTTCCCAACAGGACAGTAGATGCCGGGTTTAGGGGTTTAGGGGTGAGTGTTTGGGGTAGGTATTTCTCACCCAGCGTCTCTGCAGGCACTGATGCGGAATGCTTCTTTTGACGTACTCGTACGATGCTGCGGTTTCTTCTCGGACATGCTCTGAATTTTGGGGGAGCAGTGATGTGTCTTTTCATTCCCGATTTCGCGTGTAGGCTCGTAGGGACCCGAGCAGTACCCTCCAATGCCATGGGACCCATTTTTCACCCTCGTCTTCAGGTGTTCGACATCATGCTGCAGCGCCGCATTGCTCGCAACGTGATCAGCTACAGCGCTGCCATCAGCGCTTGTGCCACCTGGGCCAAGGTATGGTGGAGTTCAGGGCTTTAGGGCTTGAGGTTGGGAGTCTGTTTTCTGGTTTGGAATTACCTTGTCCGATAATTAGAACCTGCTTCCGTTTTAAAGCACCTAACTTCACATACAGGATACACGCCACAAAGCAAGGTAGCCAAAAGAGTGACAGGGGATAAGGCTATACGCGGGCTTAGGAATCGGAATAGGAGTTCAGGATTTTTGGAGTGTACTTGGAGGGTCAGGGGGGCTTTTAGTATTAGTAAGTAACCAATTCCACTTGTCCGCATTATTAACCTACTTACTAAGTCACCATGACCTTCCGAGTAGGGTCTGAAGTTTAGCTTGGCGATGACCTTCACTCACTAATGTTGAACCCTAAATCCCATACCCCTAACCATATATGTCAGCCCAAGATTTACAGTGCTTAAGGGAGAGTGTGGGAGTGGACCCCTCTCATTATGCAATAGGGTTTCGGGTTTAGGGTAATCCTTTTTAGAGTAGCTACCTTCCATACCCCACTTCGCTTCAGATATGTTAGTGGATCAAAGCTCCGTTGAGAATGCCCACCATGGAAAGAAGATCTCGCCTGAAGTTTTCCTAATGCACCCAATGGATCCCCCCAAAATGTGCACCCACAACCCTAAACCCGAACCTTCCTAATCTCTAAACCCTAACCCTGAACCTTAAACCTAACCCTAAACCCTAACCCTAAACCCCAACCCTTGTAAACCCCAAACCCTAACCCTAAACCCTAACTCTAAACCGCTCTTGAATCAAACCCTCCTTGCGTCGCCCAAGGAGAGAGGCATGGCTTGGCAAGCGGCTTTGGCTCCTTGGATTACCTAAGTTGTCAAAATGGTGGTCCCTTCTTGGGTACCCTACATATTAGGTGCCGTATTATACTAGGGACCCAAAAACGGACCATAATTGTGACAACCACCCAAATGAGTCATAGTCTGAACTCCTTAAAGGGGATTATATGGAGGGTTATACAAGGTTTAGGGTTTAAACTCCTTAAAGGGGGTGATCTAGGATTCAGGGTTTAGGGTCTAAACTCCTTAAAAGGGGTTGTATAGGAGGTTATGTAGGGTTTAGGGTTTAAACTCCTGAAAGGAGGTTGTTTTGGATTTAGGGTTTAGGGTCTAAACTCCTTAAAGGGGGTTTTATAGGGGGGTTATATAGGGCTTAGGGTTTAGGGTTTAAACTCCTGAAAGGGGTTATATAGCGGATTATATAGGGTTGGAGTACAAGGGGTTATTCAGGGGGATGCTAGGAGTTTAGACAGTGGCTCAAATAGGAGGGTTTAGGGATTAGGGTTTAAGGTGCAGGGTTTCGGAATTTCAGGGTCTCGGGGTTAGGGATTATAGATGAGGGTTTAGGGTCTAAGGAATTCTTAGTAGGGACCCCGATGTCCCTGAATATTCCTAGGGTCGCCCAGGTTCCCACTCAGCTACTGGAAGCCCAAATAAACTGGTAAGCTACTAACGGGGTTGCTTTCAAAAGTTTACAGGGGTTATGCAGGAATATAGGGCTTGAGGATAGGATAGGGGAGAGTCAGATGAACAAGAAAATTGAAAAAATCGAATGGAAACTGCGATGATGTAGGGAAAAAGGGTCTGGGGCCGGGTCTGCGGCTATGCAGGCCAATGTAGGCATGTTACGGAACGCTGAAGGTACCTGTAATAGTAATTGTACGAGCTATAGAATGGTACCTGACTATAATGATTATATCTCCTACCAAACTATGGAAGGTTACGGGGTGATCTACGGGTGGGTGCAGGTTTAGGATCTGCGACGCAGAGTCTATGGGGTTTGTGGCCCTCAGTTTATAAGTTGGGGGTTTAGGGTTCAGGGGTGGAGGACCTGGAGAATTTAGCGTTTTGGCTTTGGACCTCCACTTCGCTTGAGATGCCCGCTTATTAAGGGCCCATGAACGGCTTCCAGATTCCCTAAAGGCGCTGTAGGATCCCCCAATTCTGGGCTGCTGTTAAGGAGCTTGAACTAAGTAACCCTAAACCCTAAACCCTAAACGGGTTCCCATTGAAGGGCTCCTAGGGACTCTCTCAGGTTTGGGGTTCAGTTGCCCCTACAAGAAAACGATGTTATTTACTGTATATGCATATTATGGTAACTTAGCTTAGGCTCCTTAACCGCCATCCTCTGTTTTGGGCCACGGTCAGAATTTGGAGGCCCACTGCTCAGTCCTCAACACTGCACCTAGGATCTAAGGGCTTGTTCAAGGAAATCAGCTACTCCTCGCTGAAGTGCTCGTCACCATGATGTAGACAGGAGGTTCAAGGGCTAGAAGCTTAGATCGGGTCCTTAACATTTGCGGGCGACTTTAAACGCGCGACTGGTACAGGCTGAAAGGGAAGGCTATCCACTAAATGATGATCGTGTTGTTCCTGAGAAAACCAGGATCTCTTCCATGGCATGGCGCTGGATGCCGTGGCCCCCTGGAAGCGGTTGGTTGCATGACCTGGGGTCTAGGGCTTGCAAAAAGGCTGTTTCTTGCACTGGTCCCTTTGGGCTTTCTTTCTTTCTTGGTATGCTCTTGGTATGACACCCGTGGCTGGAAAAGTGCCCATCCGCTTGCAAAGACTAGGCAGGTGAACTAGGAAGGCTTCTGGAGTTGAATTGTATGCGTGTAAGTTTGCCTACACTGCTAGACCCGGCAAGTAACATTCCTCTGCCAAAAGAGGGTCCTGACTTTGGCGAACTCCCTTCGCAGCCGAAAATCCAAGCACCCTACACCCCTAAACCTTAACCTAAACCCGTAAAACTCTAAATTCAGAACGAAAACCCAAACCACTAAGCCCCAAACTGCAACCTCTACATGCCTCATGCTTAAATCCTGAATCCTAGACCTTAAGAACTGCAGAGCCCCTATATCCCACTTTGAAAGGGTAAGCCCGCAGGCTCCCAACGCAATCAGTTGCAATGCCACGTTGAGCGCCTTGGAGAATGCTGCTGCGCCTGGGCTTGAAACCCAAGATGGACACGGTTTAGGGTTTTAGGGTCTAAGGTTTTATGGTCTAAGGTTTTAGGGTTTAGGGTTTTTGGGTCTAAGGTTTTAGGGTTTAGGGTTTTAGGGTCTAAGGTTTTAGGGTTTAGGGTTTCAGGGTCTAAGGTTTTAGGGTTAAGGGTTTGAGGGTCTAAGATTTTAGGGTTAAGGGTTTTAGGGTCTAAGGTTTTAGGGTTAAGGGTTTTAGGGTCTAAGGTTTTAGGGTCTAAGGTTTTAGGGTCTAAGGTTTTTAGGGTTTAGGGTTTTAAGGGTTTAGGGTTTTAGGGTCTAAGGTTTTTAGGGTTTAGGGTTTTAGGGTGGTTAAGGGTTTTAGGGTCTAAGGTGTTAGGGTTTAGGGTTTCAGGGTCTAAGGTTTTAGAGTTTAGGGTTTTAGGGTCTAAGGTTTTTTGGGTTAAGGGTTTTAGGGTTAAGGGTTTTAGGGTTTAGGGTTTTAGGGTTAAGGGTTTTAGGGTCTAAGGTTTTAGGGTTAAGGGTTTTAGGGTCT